>PDUO01000061.1:143497-210369 GCA_003008705.1 Pezicula radicicola | reverse complement strand
TTTATTAAAATTATATATTATTAGAGTTTTAAGTTTATACTAGAGTTAAATTATTAAACTATAAGTTTTATAATTATATCTTTATTTCTAAAGATAAAGTTATAAATAACTACTATAGAGTTATAAACTAATAATATAATTTATATAAAGTTCTTTCTTATATTTATTATTTAATTATTAGATTTAAACTATTATATTATATAATTATAAATATAAGTTAAGATTAGATTTATATTTTAAAATTAAAATATAAAACTTCTCTATTATCTCTTTCTCTTATATAAAATTTATACTTTTATTAGTTTTTCTCTATCTTAATTATTTATTATATTTTATCTTTTTAATCTTATACTTATATATATATTCTCTTTTTATCTTTAAGTAATTATTAAAATCTTAATATAAACTCTTTATTATATATTTAAATAATTATTTTTACTTTCTCCTTTATTTATTTATATTATTCTTCCTTTTATAATACCTCTAGTAATATTATAATATATATTATAAACTCTATCCTCTTTTTAATCTAAACTTTATATTTTAATAAAAATATATAAAGATAAATAATTATCTCTTAAGATACCTTTTAGAATAATTTAATTAACTATTTATAAAAAGTATTTTAAAAATCCTTTTATAATATATTATCTTTAATATTATTCCTTTTTTAAACTATAATTATATAAAGAATATATATATTTATATAAAGTATAATACTAGTCTTATCCTTATTCTTTATATTTATTTTAAACTTTCCTCTTTAAAGATTAAAGTTAATCTTATATATAGTAATAAGTAATATAATTATCTTATCTATATAGAAGTTATCTTTAAAGAGTAATATAAATTTCTAATTAAAGTCTTCTCTTAGTTTTAATATCTTTTAAAGTATCTCTAAGTAATAGTATAAGTTTTTATTTATAATTTTAATATCTATTAGTATAAAATATATAAACTAGATTTTTTAAAAAATAATATAAGTTTCTAATTAAATTCTTTTTTTATATATATATCTCTTCTAATAAGGTTACCTTTCTAATTTATAATTTATTTATAAAGTTATATATAAAATATTATAATTATAGTTAACTACTAATTAGTATTAGTTAAACTAGGGGATATAGTTTAATAGTATATATATACTAAATAGTAATATCTCTATATTACTATAGTTTATTTATTATATTAAATTATTCGTCTTTTTCTATTCTATCTACAACGTATAAAGTAGTACTCTACTCTGAAACAGAGCACAGACCACTATGTAGCTTTACGGATGCGGCTGAAATAAACTATTATTCCAACAGTTTCCTAGTATACTTACTTTCGCCGACCGCAAGGGAGGGCTCTGTTTGAAAAACACCGACAATTAGTAGTAATCTTTAGATGGGGACAATCGTTGCATAAAACGGCGACTAAGACCGCTAAATTCAGTAGTCATTTGCCCCTGAACATTGTGTTTAGCTGTAAAATTATATCAAGACAAAATGGTCTCTTTGGCGAATCTACGGTAACAACAAAGGTTGTTGTTTGCTAAATCAACAAGACTGAGAAACATCACAACTTTAACAAATTAGTTGTATACTATTATACTAGCTTCTATGGGCTAGCTTCTATGGACTACCTTCTATAGGTACTGTACTTTAGCTTGCCGTAGGACTCCCGGCTCCTCTTATCGATACAGTAGGTGATCCCCAATATGATGGTCCACGCAACTCGCCTTGAGGGTCCACCCGCCTTTGACTCCTTTGATTCTGATGTGATAATGCACGCTTTGGTGGGGGCACAGGCTCGTAATTTCTTCTGAACAATTCATCAAAATTTGTGTAGGAAAGTCCCATATTCCCAAACAAGATCTTCACAGCCTTTTCCTGATTCTTCTGTATCGCTTCGGCAAGGGATTTGGGACGTGGTTGAGGATCGAGATTATCATCATCGTCCTCAGACTCGCTATCAGGATCCGGTCCAGTCCATTCCCGGAAGTCAAGCTGGAGGCACTTGTGATATTCTAAAAGCTTCTCGTCTGTGATTTATTAATTTTTATCTATTAAGAGCAGCAGTCGGGGGACAAACTTACACCTTTCTGGTCGGCGGAGCTTCCACCACCATTTCACCATCTTACCAGTAGGTCCTATTGAAGTCACAACCGATTGACCTGTGGAATCTCTCTCTATCGTGCTTAAAGGTGTCACGATATCGTTAGGCCGCGAAGCAAGACCATTCAGCATAGTTGCCCTCGAGTTGATGAACCTCATTTCCAAATCTCCAAGCCGTAGGGCTACTTCGTCGAAGCGTAAATCTGTTGATTTCGCAAGATCCTTCATCTGCGTCGAAAGACTGACCTCAACAGCATCGATCCGTGAGGTTACTTCGCTGAAGCGTAGATCTGTCGATTTCGCAAGATCCTTTATCTCCGTCGAAAGACTGACCTCAACAGCATCGATATCCCCACTCAATTCATCAAATCTGTCGCTCAAGTTGCCCTTTTCCGAGGCTGCTGCATCCTCCATATTCTCTATTCTCTGCTCGAGCGATGTATGCTTGTCCTCCAGCGGATCCATCGCGGTCTCTATCTGGCCATGAATAAAATCAAGCTCGGATGTTGAGCGCCGCCTCACATCCCGTTCCCGTTCCAGCTCCCACTCCTGACTCAGATTCGTCGAGCCGTGTTCTTGTGCGCGCCGTTCGAGGGTCTCAAGCCACGCCTCGAAGGTATACTGGTTGTCGTTAATCTTCAGGAGGCACCGCGAAATTACTTGGTCATCGTGGTGCTCGTGGTTATCTTCTGGCGGCGGCGTAATCATATATGCGCGCGCGATATCTGCTGGAGTAATCCTCGAGCGCATAGGAAGTGGGTGGTTCGAAGAGAGAGACAAGGGCGGGGGCGAGGGGGAAGAGGAGGAGGACGACGACGACGACATGGCGTTGTGCGCAGAGCGGGGTGGGGCGGGGGAAACAATACAAGTGCCGTTGATGGAAGGGAGGAAGCTGTTTGGATATATTGTGATGGCGGTAAGTATACGGCAGTCGTGAGTAGAGTGGTGGACGAATGAATGATGATGGGTCGGTGGGTGGTAACAGGAGAAGATGAATCAGAAGCAGAAGCCCGGCCGCGAGGTTGCGTGTACACGTGACAGAACGCGACAGATAAGGTAGGTACGAGTAACCTGGGCTGGGAAGGTGGGGGTGGCTCGGCAGGTACCCCTCAATTATAGGGACGAAAGGCACGAAGGCCCCTTGTAGGACGGTACTGTCGGACACGCTACTTACTTATCGCAACTTTATAAGAAGGTAATGGAACACCGGGCTTATAACTTGTTAGTAGCACAAATTCATACATTGTCAGGACATATATATATTCTGGTGGTAGGAACAGCTTAAATATATTATTGTTGGGTCATAGGTATGGGTCCTGAGACATGTATGTACACTGCTACAATTGATATTTAACATATATTATAGCTTGTTCGGTATCTAAATTAAATAAATTACTTACATCAATCAAGTGAGTTACCCAAACCAAGTAAGTTACTCGAATTGAGAAGTACTGGTAGAACTTAGGTGCTTCGCCTCGATTTGGAGTATACTGGCGGGGTGCAGCACCACCCTCATCCGCATCCATTATTTACTTCTGCTATTTACTCTTGCATCTTCTTCCTCCTCTTCCTCTGCCTCTGCCTCTGCACACCCGCCTCTCTACCATACTACCGGTATGCCATTACCCGCGACGACAACGCTGTGAATCCAAAACTCACTAACTATTCTCCCATACAGCCTCACCAGTTCCCCCTCGAACGACCCACATCCCATCGCTCTATCGATTCCTCATATCAGGAATTAAGCCCTACGACTGCCCCGCAGCTTACAACAGTCTTCTTGCAGCTATGACGAGGGAGGTGGAGGATAGCAATCAATTTACCTCGCCGAACCAAAATCCGCGACAAATCATGACCTTCAACGCAAACCTCTTGAAACCACAATATGAACTGGAGGCAGATCACAGGGAAGGTGAGGACTCATTGGCGTAATCAGGACCAACGCGCATTCAGGGACAACCTCGAATCGTGCGGCCATGACTGGGGAATGGCAACATGCCTCGCCGAACCAAGACCCGCAAAACCCGAGAAAATACAAGAGGAAAATTTACAAGTGTTTCAAATGCAACGATACAGTTGACCTCGAGGTCACCATACAAGTCTTGTGTGTTCAAAATTCGGAGTATAGGGTATACGGACATGAGGGAGCCGGAGGGAGACTGGAGGCTCCTGTGCTGTAGTAGATGGAGCTGGGAGGGATGAGTGAAGGGAAGATCTGGAAGCTCTGGTTCCTACTGCTTGTGATGGAGCTGAGCTAGAAGAGATAACTGGAAGGGAGAGAGAACTGGAGGGAATACCTGGAGGCTCTAGCCTAGTTCTACCGGTGTGGTAGAGTGAGCTCTGACTCTGGTTTGGGTGAGCTCTACCTAACTAGCCTTAGTCTAGCACTACTCTAAGTGAACGCTGACAGTTACTAGTCTGTGCCGACGGCAGTGTCACCAGAAGATCCAGCATTAGCAGTAATCAGACACAGCAGGCAGGATTTGCTTCAAGTTTTATACTAATACAATATCGAAATCTCTTCCCACCGCCTCTTCTAAAATGCCAAAATTCCAAAATGCCAGTCTTCCGATGCCGAGTATATTAACTACGCCGCTTCCTTGAACGAGACTCTCTTTCTTGCAGCAGGAGCATCCTTCTCGGCCAAGCACGCAACTAGGGCACTATGGAACGACTCAACAGCGGCATCACGACGATGTCGTTCTACGCGATGCAACATGATGAGCTTTCTAATAGAGCTGCGTAGGGATGGTTCAGCAGCCTCGCCTTGGTGAGTTGTCTTCTTCTTTTCCGTCACTGGGCGTCTCTTTCCCGAATCTGAATCTGAGTCCTGGAGCGCTCCTCTCATATACGCTTCAAATCCTGGCGTGGCACTAGGGACCTGAGGCATGTCAATAACCAGATCATCCTGATTTTCGGCTCCTTCGTTGCGAGTGACATGAGCGTTGATAATAGCATTGAGGTGATCAAGGGATGTGAGGCACGCTTGCATCGTTTGCTCACTCGAGAGTGGTTCTCTTGCTCGGAGGGTCTGACGGAGTGTTGAGATGATCAAGGGTGCTCTACGAGAGAATTCATTATCCGCGTTGTGCTTGTTCATCGCTTCGTGTTTGGAGGAGTCCTTCTTTTCATCAAATGGCGCAGCACTGCTTTCTCTGGTGCTTGGAGTGAGACCTCGATTCCAACCCTGACTGGCCTGTGGTGAACCAGGGATCTCATCATCGCTGCTCTCTTCGTACTGTTGGTCGTCATCTTGACCCTGACCCTGGACACTCTTCTCTCTGTACCTTTCGCTGGTACGGGTTTTCCTGTCATGAGGATCATGGGGATCCAAGGGTGGGGTAAGCGGAGCCTGTTGAAAGCTTCGCTTTTCGTTGCTTCAGTAGCATATTACATCAGCAAAGAAAGACGCAGCAACTCAGGAATAATCAAAACAAATACTTACAAACGGGTATCCCCGTAAGAATGTGCTCCTCCATAGTTGTGAATATGGATAGGAACAGTTGGTGTATACACATGGCGGCCAGAAGAAGCTAGTAGTCCCTCACTTGGAAGTACCTCCTCTTGAGAAGTTGTAGCAACCGGCGTCAAGCTCTCGACGGCACCCATGGTCGCATATTCTCGCGCCATCTTCGACCGAATCTTAGGATCAACAATCGAAAGAACAGGTATCCCATCATCCGTCGTCACATCCTCAAGCCCATCACAATTAACCAATGGTCTGATCTGGGACAGATTAAAAGCTTGGAGTCGTGTCACTGTTACTTTGTTGTTTTGACGTGCTGCAAAGTCTTGGAATGCTTTATTGGTTCGCATGAATTGCTTGAATGCTTCGGTGTCGCTTATTGTCCATTTGAATGTATTGGCTGATTTGAGGGTGTGGAGGGGCCAGCCGAGGATTTGCTGTTTTTTTATGGGTGTGGTTAGTTTGTTGGTTTTTTGGTTTTTTGATGGGAAGGCGGTGTTTTTTTGGGGGGGGGGGAATGGAAGTTTGGAAGATTGGAAGATGGGTGTTCTTACTCGTGTTTGTATTTCCATTGTTGCGGTAAGAAGGTGAAAAGGTGAAGAAGGGGAAATGTTTTCTTTTTTTGGTGGGGGGGTTATTGTCCGAGAGAACTGTAGATCGTGTAGGATTCGCAATATATGTATGTAGCTTGTGGAAAATGAAATTGGTGATACGAGGAGGAGGATAGATGGATATCCTGGAGAAGCAGAAAAGAGAAGTGAAGTGAACATATATATATTACTAAGGTACAGTAACATTTTCACATAGGTGTACTGTATCTACTGAATTATTTCCCGGATTCCCGTTTCCCCAGATTCCCGTCTTCGCGTCTTTCCGTCTTTCCGTCTTCTCGTCTTCTTTCCCACGGAAAGAAGGTAATAGGGGGTACGGTACGGATCGGATACCTAGTGTCCTCGCTTACGTTGCCGTAGTCTCATAGATGATATTTGATAGACGATAGTAATAAGGAATGAGTAATACTTTACGAAGAAATCCCTTTTTTATTATGATTTTTAAGATCTTTTGAGACTATAAAGTAGAGGAGATTTAGTTGGGGGTTAGGGGTTATTGCTGTACAAGGGAAGAAAAGGGAATAAGGGGAGGAGGGAAGAAAGGAAGAAAGGTATCAGACAACTTAAAACTACTAAGTATGTTCTTCCCAAGGAAGCTACAGCGAAATTCCTAATTACTTTACCTTTTGTAACTTCTCGATAATGTACTATTTACTCCTATCGGGATACTTAAACTTAGGTCTAGCAAGCAAGCAAGTATAGGTAGGTATAGGTAGTGTATCAAGTGCTTCGTTATTGGAAGAGGCATTATAATCTAGATAGGTCCTGTTTATGCGAAAAGAAAGTATTAGATAAGTGTAGTTATAATGATAGTTCTTATTGGATTTTACGAAAAGTCTGTTAGTTGGACCGGGTTTAGAGTACTAAAATATAAAAGAGGAGAAATGTTTAGGATCGAAATGGGGGATATAAAGAGTTAGCTTGTGTCTTGTATCTTGTGGAACATACTAAAACTGCTGGTGGATTGGGTACGCTTTTCTTTGGGTGCAGTTTCTTGCTTGGCTTGGATGGAATTTATTAAGACCTCCGGTTTTGTATTGGTAGGTCTTAGGTTGACAGATAGAGATAGTGTCTGAAATGTTTCCTGCGGAAGGGAAAAGGTAGGCTTATCCAGATTAGGGGTGGATTGTGAAAATAGTAAAATTCGGCTTAGGTATGCTTTTTCGGTGCAGTTTCTTGCCTGGCTGGAAATATTGTGGTCTCGCTTCGTATTAGTGAGTCTCAGGTCGACAGTACCTGAAATACTTCCCAAGGGAAGGGAAAAGATAGGCTGTAATGAGCTGTGTCTTTGTGAAAATACCAAAACCCGGCTTGAGTACGCCTTTTCTTGGTGCAGTTCCTTGGCTGGAATTATTGTGTCTGAAATATTTCTAGCGGAAGGGAAAAGGTAGGCTGTAATGAGTTATGTCTTGTAGAAATACTAAAATTCGGCTTGGGTACGCGCTTTTTTTTGGTGCTGTTTCTTGGCTTGGATAGATGGAATTATTGTCATCTCGTTTCTCGTTTCGTATTGGTGAGTCTTAGGTTGACAGGGTCTGGAATGCTTTCCAGCAGAAGGGAAAGGTGGGTTTAACTAGATTTGGGGTGGATTGTAATATGCTGACTAGTGGTAGTTTGTTGCTTGCTCTTTATGATCTTTGGGACAGGCCTATTTAGTAATTAGTGTCTCGCAGAAAACTGGGCATCTCATCAAAGCATCCACCCAAAAGCTCGTTATCAATACAAAACTACCGCCGGGATACTAGAAATTTGCTTCTGGATGAGTGTATATCTAGTAGAAATATTTACTTCAAGGATAAATCACTCCCATAGCCACGGAAAACTTAAGTTTTACCAGCCTAGTATCCACTGGCACGGCTGCCTGTAGGGAAGGTAAGAGGAGGGCAGCTGTATATCTAACTAGAACTCTCTCCGTCGGTTATAGTAATGTAGGTCTATCAATTGTAGCCACGTCTACGGGAATTCAAAACTTCTAGTATTCCTGTCTTGGTTTTCTTGTACTAACTGTGTAATACATAAATCGAAGCTTACCTGCCTTGAGAATAGAATAGTCTGTCTATATCTCTCTATACTAAGTGAGGATTAACTACTTATCGAAAAGCTTTGTACAACTATGGACGCATAGTTGTACAAAGCCAGATTAAATCTAGTTATGGACGCATAGCTATTTTTAATCTAGATGGTACTTACTTTTCTTATTTTTTGTTGTGCACTTATTTGTATATGCCTACAAAATGTACTGCATGAAAATTCATGGACCAAAGCCTTCTTCAACTACAGCCTTCAACTACAACAGTATTTAGTATGTATAGAAATCAAATAATTCAGTTTGTCATAGGGATAATACTAATTTTAACTTCTAGTTTGCCTTCTGGATTCCAGATTCCAGATACAATCAATTGTTGTCTGGTACTACCAACAAAACGTGTCTTGTAAAAAATTAAAGACTAAAGCCTCCTTCAACTACGATATAATATTCCTCAGAGCAGATTTTCAGGTAAACATAGTCCTACCCTACTTAATAATTACCCAAATGTTTATATGTAATAGTCAGTTGGAAAACCGAAAAGACGAAAAAAGGGATACTTTATTTTGAGTATTTCTATCAAGTTCTGTTATTTCTCTCATTAAGGTATGTTTATAAATTAATTTGCAAAATACTAGACTTTATAAAAGTGAACCTTGTGGTTAGAAACAATAGCTAACTCTCCTGTAGAATTCCAAAATTCGGGACAGAAGAGGCAACAAGATAGGGCTGTTAACTCAGTTCGAACTGTTGAAAAGTCTTATTAGCCTTATCGAAGCACACAAATATCCTTCAGACCTTGACATCAAATCTCCGGCGCTGATAACTCAACCTACGAAAGCTAGAACTGTTAGAATAGGAGCTCATAAAATAGATAGGGTTAGAAGCAAGGGAGGGCAGGTGGGTTTTGGAGGGGAGGTCTAAGCTTCTTTAGTTGAGTACTTTGTGCAAGGGTTGCTTAGTAGATGAAATAAGAGATAGGTTTGAAGTTGTGTTAACTGTACACGCAAGGTAGATGGATTTAAATAAGTATAATAGAATAACCCCTACTTATAATTATATAACAAGGGTCTGGCCAACCCTTGTGATATAATTATATATGGTTTTGTTCTATTCGAGATTTAGGGAGATAGAAGGAAGAGAGAATAGTGTTTCATTAGCTATTCTATAATTATATTTGATTGCGACCAATACAGCGTAATTTGGTGTCGCGGGCACATGGGCTTGGTGGTACTATACAAGACTGCTAAAGTAATCACTGAGTTATCGACTTGTATAGGTCTAAGGTAAGATGAGCCGATGCTGGTACCACGACTCCGGCCACAAATGTTAGGTTCAGAGGTATTATTGAATCTTTGGAAATTTTGAAAATGCGCTCCCGTTGTGGCGCCTCGAGCGTATGATGGTTTTCCTGCAGTCTTTGAACTAAGCCATAGCGCCGCCAAAATAGGTCTGCGGTAGATTGTTACATTTTTGACATATTTTTTTGGGGACATAAGAGCAAAGATGAGGGCTGTTTCCCTATATACTATGGCCCATATGTGAAACAATGAATTGTACTCAAATCAAGAAAGTCCGATAGGTTCCAAGTGTCTAGAAGTGTGGTAAGTGAGGATTTAGGTATTTTTTTAAGTTTATATTGGTTCCACTTCTATGCACCTGCGATGTGCCTTGCGGTAATACCGTATAAATTGGTTAATAAGAGATCATTTTGACTTGGCGAGCTTGGGCAACCTACTTGATTTGGGCAACTTACTTAATTTAGGCAATTCGCTTGATTTGGGTAACTCGATTTGAGTAACTTAATTTAAGTAACTTAACGTAACTCCCTTGTCCTAATAAAAAACGATCTCATATAAACCAATTTGTACGGTACCCTACGCCTCTTCTGTCATTCCGTCTTAAAATAGCGCAATCCTGATGCTTGAGTAGAGACCTCATCTCCCCAAAATGAGCAAAGTAAGTTGGCCCAATTTCCTTTAGACTTCCCTAACAATCCTTTCGTCATCCTCCATGCTTGCATTGCTATGTGTGCCACTTTTGGTTCTATATAGTGAGTTAACCTAGTTTCTGTAGTAGCTCTAAAGAACCAGGTTTTGGTCTCCGATGATTCTAGCAATCGTTTAGGACAGCTATAAGGTAGTAAAGTTGTTCCTGGAATGTAGGGACGGTTGGGAAAAAGATGATATTGAGTACGCTTTTTGCTTCAAGCAGAGGATTTTCTCTTCTCTTCTTCTCAACTCATTTAGCTAAGCAGCAAGCCAAATGCCTCGTCGTCTGATTAGAGAGAAGGTACACTTGCCTTATTACTGCATAGAACGGTCATCCCGCCCAAATTCTGAACGGAGTCCAGTCGCTTAACAATAGCCTTCTTGGCCAAGTCGAAAGCACCACGAGCGAGGTTTGCAGTAACAATAGCAGGCAACATCTCTGGAACAAGACCGACAGCTACTAACACACTGAAAAGAGCAGCCTGCCCCCAATTTTTCGTGACCTTACCACTAATCACTAGGACCTGCTTAAATAAGTATACGTTCCGAACGGTAGTTTGATGAAACACACGATTGGCACCATTATAGCTATGAAAGCCATCATCATATAGATCACATTTCGAATGCCTCACTAGAAGGAGTTAAGAGGCCACTTCGCGTTGAACTGCTTTATAATAGCAGCAATGAATGCATCTTTATATGAGTGGTATTAGCCATGGTCATCCCTTACCATGGCAAGCACCTACCATCGCCGATTCTTAGAACGAGAGCTACACCGCTTCTAGAAATTACACTAGTGCCCATGAAAAGGATATTCTCTATCTCAAAGAGAGAGCCATCTGTCTTTTCGCCTTGCAGAGCGGCCGTCTTTCGTACCGGCTCGCTCTCACCAGTAAGGCTAATCAGGAGTTATCTTTGGTTGCTTCACTGAGGCCAATATCACTTGATTTTTTTTACTCCCCGGGAAATACTCACTGATGGTCAAGAAACATGTGCATGATGAAATCTACAGTAGGGTAATCTTCTTCCTCTGAAAATAATCAAATTACCGTAAATGATGAGCCTCTAACCCAAAATAACCCACTTTCATATGCACTTATTTACAACATATGCCCAACATATTGGAACATATATAGAGACCCTTCAAAGCTTTGAATTCAAGATTCGTGGCTATAAACTTTAATTTTGGCTAACATTACTCCTTGAAAATATCTGTTCCTATTCCTGAGTTCTAAAAATCTCCTTTATTAGTATCCGATCTCAACCTGGATCTTCACTTTCGACTTACGTAGTTGTCAATGCTAGGCTCGCCTGGTTGGATAGCTTGGCAGCGTTCTCGACGCTTCTCTCCCGAACTCGCTTTATAAAGTTGCCTGTAATAGTTGGGACAGCGCTGATGATTATCCCTGTGGCCAGCTCGGTAGAGCTTAGCACCAAGATATTGGACCCGTGACGTTCGAGATTGAGTTCGAAGTCTCCGACCACCTGTACGATTCGTATAGTAGAAACTACTAGTAATAGGCTCGCTAGTGCAAAGACGCAGAAGATCGCAATGCGTGTTCGCCTATCAGTAATGAGGACAAGGGCAGGGAAAGGGAGGATAATCACTAGGTCTTGTTAGGGGACATCAACAACAGACGGCAGCGGATAACTTACAAATAATATCGGTTAGGTAGTTGAATGCAGCTGACACCCAGAAGAAAGTCTCATCCCTGTACACGTTACACTGGAATGTCCATCTCCGATATATTGGCCAGCATAAAAACACTGGTGTAATAACGACCATAATGCCTGTAACAGCCATAAATACTAGAGAGATCTTTGCTAGAGTATTGATATATCCTAGATTCTGGGTGATTTTCAGGTGGAAGAGGTTGACTGAGATCTTTATTATCCAGAGGCCACCAAGGTATATTGGAAGACCAGAAAAGAAGATCTAGAGACAGACGGTCAGTATACAAGATTCCTTTTTTCACTATTATTTTCTTTTCCCCTTCCTCTGCGAGACTAGAGGCGTCGAACGCTCAAAATTCAAGAATGCTATCTTAGGGATCGTCCTACCTTGAATATTTTTTCAGGCTTTGCCGTCGCTTCTATTTCTAGGACGGTAATTTCTAAACCGCTTTGACAACTCATAAAAATCTTTTATCAATAAAGTTAGCACTTTATCTTACGAATGGATATTAACTCTATGAGTCAACACTCACAAGGGAGGCAATGATAAAAAAATCGGCCAATTCCCACTTCAGTCCAGCCTCCGAGCGCGCACGCGAGACAAACCTCCAAATTGTGGCGGCATAGGCTGCAAAAATGCATATGGATATGTAGACCTGTATCCCAAGGACAATTACATCCGTTGATTAGCATACATTCTTTAGACAGGTTTGCATATAGAGGTTATGTTAGGCTTGAGCTGTATAGATAATAAAAAAGAAAGCCAATACGAACTATGCCAGCAACCCAGACCATCGTCCCTTGCAGGTTGCGCACTCTAGTTCTAATGGAAATGTTAGCAATGGCACCTGGGATGCGTATATAGAGTACCCTCTTTCTTGCTTTCTTACTAGTTTGACAGGTTTTCAACGTATACGAAGACTTTGGCCACGTTAGGAAATTACTGCCAGCAAGGAGCGGAATCCCTTTTTTATATCCCGGATACTAATGAAACTCATCTTCTCTGTACTACCAAGCCAGTTCCTTACGGGTTCGGCTATGCTGTAAGCAGCACTATATTTTATTGAAAGGACCTACATCTAAACTTTATGGAGTACAGCCAAGAATGCCAATTACCTTTTTTTTCTTGATTTGTAAGTGGCTGCACTACTCCTTCACTTCCGGAATGGCTCCTTCGCTTTCGGAATGGCTTCTTCACTTCTGGAATGGTCCATTCGCTTAACAGGCTCCGAAACCAGCTCCAAGTTCCTAGGGATGCCGGAAACAATTAAGCTTGCTTAGTAGTAAGAAGTATCAGAGGTAACTTCATAGTCCAGGTGGGGATTTATACCTGGTTTGGCTATAGTCGAATACAGCCGACGCTCACCATTGTATTAGTCGGTTCTAGACCCCCTAATTCTTGGCCTCCTCTCAGTAACTCAGAGGGTATCAGGCTACTCATAAGAGCATCACTAACTCCATAGGTAGCGGTATATCGCTGAGTCATTTTAATCGGCCTATTGTACAGACGAAATGTGGTGGAAACAAGGTTCCTCCCATCCTTCACTACTCCGTCCATGTGTTTCCAGCCGGCTTATCCGGGTGGCAATGGTGCTCGTAGATATCCCTTTCCCAAGGAGCCTTTGCAACGCGCCCAGTCCTGGCAGCGAGAATAGCACGTCTCTGAAGCTCTTCCAAGAAATCCTTACACCTCGACACTGATCCATATTTCAGCGCACTACTAGCAACCACATCGTCAATGAGCACCAACCGCAGCAATGAGCCCTCAGTCGTGTTCTTGGAGAGGTATTCGACCTCGTTCTTAGCGCTGCCGAGTATCTTGCGATGGAGCATGACATAGTCTCGATACAGGGGAACAATCTCATCAATAGCAGCGTTTCGGAAGGCTGGAGCGTCCAGTATATCGCCCAAAACAAAGAACTGCACCAGTTGGAGCCATTTCTTTGAAAACATCTGATCTCTCTCGTCCGATGATGTAGAGTGGTCGACAACGAGAAGTTCTTCGGCAACGTTCATATCACCACTCAGAAGCTAGCTAATGAAGATGGCGAAAATAATTGGCGATTCCTCCTTCAACGTAACCTCTTTGGTTCTTCCGCACTCCCATTTGTCGCTACACTCTGCTTTAAAGAAGTCGGAGTGATGCATAGGGAGGGTGGCTTCAACAAGGAACTCGATGTTTTTGTCGCCGACCACAATCTTGACCAAGTCTTGGAGTGATTTTCTGGCTGAGTCAGTACTTGGAATGGAGCTGGGTGAGATGGAGTAGGGTTAGACTAAGAGCTTGAGCTTCTTGGGCTTGGGTTCGTCTATTTCGACCGGAGAACTGTGCCTTAGACTGGTGGTATGTTGTGGAAGAATGGCGTGAGGTGAGGTCGCAGGTAGTGCGGCAGAATCAGTATCGTGGCAGAGACTTGGAAGTCAAGATGCAAAGGCACGGAGTTTAAGTCAACGATTGATGCAACCGTAAGTGAGGTCGCAAGATGCTGCGGAGCAAGGTAATGAGTCAGAAGTAGTAGAGATCAAGGAGACTTGGGATACAAAGTCTTACCGTCACTGAGGAACTCAATGATCTAGAAGACTGAAAGATCAACGTACCCCAATAGGACGAAGGGAACCAGAAACTAAAGGACCGGAAGACCAAAGTAAACTTAAGTCTCTGTGGGTGAATTTCTAGACTTATGCAAGACATAAAATAACAAGAATAGCGCGGATTTAGCACAGTTCGGGTGTTGGAAAAGCAACTTGGTGTTGGCTTGAAGGAATACTTTTTGAAGTCAGAAGGAACTAAACTGGAGTATGGTACTTGCCCGTCTTCTGGTTGCCAAATCTTTGTATGGAGTGGTTAGTGTAATATGAAGACAGATGAGCATGTGACGTTTACTCTCATGTTTAAAGTTCGTGGTAAGAAGGATCCTTTGTGGGACTGGCTTGGAGTTGACGACCGGGATCGTGAAGTTACAGGAACGATTGATTGGGATTAAGGAAAATGGCAGGTGCCTTCAATGGTTCGTTTCTGACAAGAACATATTCGAAGGCGTAATTACTTCAGCGGCAGAAATTCTCAGCGTTACATCCAGACCAAGAGACCTCCTGTTTCCACGCTCTTTAATCACTGTATCTATCTAGAACAAGTGATGGCAGCTGATGAACATTATCAAGAGGTCTGAGGCATTCTCCCAAGGCCACTAGCTCAGAAACATCTCATCGCCTCCATCATTTCCAAACATCTTCTTTGCGTCTGCATATATGTAACTTGGACCCTTGTACCATACCGGAAAGTCCAGCGTTGCTCGTCGACCATCCGCGTCAGGTTTTTACAGCGTAGCGAGCATATTGCTAAGAGTTCACAATCACAAGCATTCTATTCATCCAAATCACGTCAACTCATGATCAACATTTCTCTGCAACTCAGCAGTGGCATAAGGCCCAGTTCCATCGCAAGATAGAACCGAGGTTCCTGCGCCAAACACAACTCCCGATTCGAGCACAACTCACGACTCCATCCTCTCAAAAATATCCATTTTCGCAAGCAGAACAAAGCTATGAAGCTCATCAGACGTCTCAAAGCGTTCCGACATGACCAGAAGGCCAAAGAGGACAAACCAAAGTTTAACGAATTCCATCGTTTCCTGGAACTTCCCCCGGAAATCCGAATCAAGATCTATGAATATACCTTGCCGCCACACACTGTGCGCCTCACATCCTCACCTGTCAACAAACACAACATCTTTGGAATCAGCCGGCTTCTCCTATACCACATCGACCCTATTGTAGGAGCCACTGCAGATAGCGTTTATCCCAGGGACTGTCGCTCTCTACATACAAGGCACCGGATCGAGAAAGTTTGAAAAGGGCTCACTGCCGCTAACATCTTTTGGTTTATTCAGAAATGTTGTTTTTGAGTTCTCTTGGCCTTCGCTCTCATCCTCCCACTCGGTCTGTATTTCCTCTTCTTCCAAAGTAGGCAAATATATAGCGACAGGTTTCGGACCCGAATCATTCTCTTTTCGAGCCCCTAGTTGTCTAGTTCTATACCCCCCCATTTCAAAAAAGAGGAAATTTCTTCCTATCAAACACCCTTATCAAATAACTAAGTTACTCAAGCGAGGTGATACCCAAGTCAAGTTGGACCAGTCATTTGGCACTGGCAAGTGGTTATGTTCTCAGTCCAGCAAGGATCGCAGTAGGAAGTATGCTGTTTACTTTGCCTCTCGCTGTTTTATACGCTTATAAACGATAGTGCAATAAGGGTAGACGTGCTGGTAGAATGACCCTACGTTCAAGTTATATTTTGTGGTGCTTTATTAAAATATAAATAATTTCCTTATTTCTATTACTTCCTTATTTCTATTAATTCCTTATTTCTATTAATTCCTTTGTATTTTACTTCCTTTGTAGTTAGCTTTCTTTATATATTTCCTTTTCTTTATATTCTACTCTTGTTCCTTTTTATTAATTCTTCTTAAGTCCTTTGTATATTTACCTACTTTTATACAACTACTCTGGTAGATGTTAGAAAAAATGTTTTTTCCTCCTCTTCTCCTTTGTCTATTTCTTACTCTTTTATGTATTTCTTTATATTTATATAATATTGCTTCCTTTTATATACTACTCTTCTTTTTCTTTGTTAGTTCTTAATTCTGTTGTATATTTATATGTCTTTGTACAACTACAGTTCTATGTATTATGTCCTAGAACAGTACATCATGTCATTTTTCTTTGTCAAATTTTAAATATATATATCTCGCTCCGCCTTCGTTTCTTATCTATCTTTACAACCAGAACGCCAAATATTCATCTCACAAACATCGAACCACACCCCAACGTACATAAACAACAGCTAGCCACAGCACTTGTACCTACGATCCAAAATGCCTTCCAATCCACTAACAACAATCAAACCTACAACTATCACCTCAAGTGATAGCAATGCCTCAACACAACAAGAGCGTATCTCAGCACTCGTTCGCACCTACACTACCCCCGAACTAGGTATCAAGTACAATGCACGACGCAAGAAGATCCTTGACTCATACATGGACGTCGACCCAGACGACCACACACTCGTCTCCTACATCGAAGGACTTGAGTGTAATCTCAAAGAATTCTGTCTCGCACGACTACATGAAATGCTCGAATTTGAGCATCTAACACGCGACGAGATTGTTGAGAAGATAATTCAAGATATCGAGAGCGTTGCTCAGGCTTGGGATTCCGGTCTTGAATTTCTACCTAGTGACCATATCCAACTAACCTCGACTTCGGACTCTTCATCTTTGCGAAAGGAGGAGAAGAAGGAGGGTTTCCTTGCTATCTTCTTCAAGATCTTCCGCAAATAGAATCTTCTATCAAGAACTTAAAGATCGGGAAGTTATCTGTTTTACTTGTTTTTAGTTGCCAAGTTGTTTTAGGGTTTCAAATTTATTTCAGGTTATTAAGTTTATACTAAATATAAAGAGTTATTTAGGAGCAATATATAAGAAAAGCAGTGTTATATTTCGTGCAGAACTAGTGTGTAGAAATGGGACCTAATTATAGGGGACAATTACGTGAAAAATTCCTATAATTTAATAGTTTATTTCTAATTTATTGAGTTTGTTTAAGTTTGTATACTAATTAATAGGAGCTAACAATGGAACTTATATAGCAAGTTTTCTGTTAGCAAACATAGGACAAGAATAATAGTTAAATAGTCCTTTCCCAAAAGAGTACTTATAGTATTGTATTCATCTAAATTTCAGTATACTATACTCAGTTAAATGGCCTAATTCAATTTTGTAGCGGAATTCAATTCACTGCTCCCATATTCAATTCAGCCTTCCCACTTTCAGATTGTGTACAACTTCTGCCGAGAAGTAGTCCGAGTGGCTGGTATCCTAGAAATTTGTGTTAGGGACCTGGGGAACGAAATGCGTGTGGTTTATCGCGCGCTTGCGCCCTTAAGAGTATCTATACCTACGATTGTTTTTATGGGCACAATGAGACACGAAATTGAGTTTGATCTTCAAACTAGGACAATGAAATTCTTTTAGTGCAGACTTCTTTTGTCTTCGACGAAAAAGAAGCCCAATCCCAAGATCCTGACCGTCTCTTCCCAGCCCACCAGCCACACATATCTCCTTCTCACATATACCTTTCCTGGTCTTGGTTCTGGTTTGTCGTATCTTCTGCCCTTGTTTCCTGACAGAAAAAATATGATGACTGTACTCTAGACTATAGGAAATTGCATGGTTGACCCTGTGAGTAGGCCAAAGGTTTTGGTTCTGTGTGGACTAGGTGGCTCAGGCAAGTCCAAGGCTCTTGAGATGGCCCTAGTTACACTCTCAGGATGCAGTAACATACTTCCTGATGGCGCTCTCCTAGGGAAGCTTAAAAACATGACAGACGACATGGCACAAACCATAGCATATTCCAAGATATCCTTGTGTTTCGACATAGACTTGAAGAAAGAGCCTCTCAGCGCCAAATCGCGCTGTCCTCGCCTAAGGCTCCGCCAGACGATTTGGCCCTCGGTTAGGTCACGGGACTTCAAAGAGTTAGGGTTAAATTCGTCTGGACCACTTCGGCTAAGGTCCCAACTCCAGTTTCCATAGAAAAATAATTCTGTTGCTGTAATGTTATCTATAGGATATGTGTGATAGTGTGACGCGACTATGCGGGAGGGAACATTACGTGCCGCCAGGGTGCTATACCTTTCTGTCCAATGGTCGGTTGTTGGTTGGCCTAAGCGAGCAACGTAACCGGAATATTCTTGCCGACTGTCTAGCAGGCCGACGCTTGCTAATCTAACCGAAAGTCCGCTACGGTACGGAATACCGGTTCTGTACCTTCTGTACATACCCGCTTAAGCCGCTCTTCCTTTACTAAATAAATATGTGTATATCCCTCTCCTCTCTTGAAATCCAATAAAATACTATCAAGACAATATAATCTTCTAGCCTTTTAAGTTTCTTAAGGCGTATAACAGCCTTAGGCGAAATGTGTCCAAAGTTATTTTTGCCTAAGGCATAGATATATAGACCTATATGTCAACCTTCGTACAGCTAAAAGGCTAAGTGATAATATCGAAAATGGATTAGGCTCTATTGTTCACTCTTTATTTAATTTCTTGTGTGTGCTGACTGAAGCCGGCATCGAGTGTTGCCAAATTAGAAGTCTTTGTCCCTTAATTCTGATCATTCCTAGTAGAAAAATCTAGATTTGGGCTTGGTGTCCAAAGTGGTATTAGAGAGTATATTACAGCACCCGTGATACTATTATAAAGAATTAGAGACAGGGCGAGCGGCAGGCACAAGTGATAGGCGCGAGTGTTCAGGGATTTCTTTGTGCTTAAAAAGCAACATAGCAACAACACTACATTAAATAAAAGTGAAACAAAAGCCCTATAAACCCTTTTCCCTCTCCCCAAACCCATCAACTCACGACTTCCCACTTCACCCAACCTCTGCGAACAATGCTTTGTGTCTCCTTTCGCAATCACTCCCTAGGGGTAATAGGGAGAAAGTGGTCGTTTGTATAAGAAGGCAGCTACGAGATTTAATGAGAGATGGGACATAACAGATACTAACTATTTGGGGACCACTAGAATCCACAGATGGCTCTCTTACTGATTTTGAAATCGCTGGAGTATGGGAAATAACAGGGTGCTAGAGGGGGAGCAGTAGCACAGTCAAGACGTCCTGATGTCTCTATCATTGGCTTCATGTCAGTGGCTGAGCTGAACCATTATACTTATGGGTCTGGGAAGTTGAAATGCTTCACCATGAACAAACAGGTTGTCTGTTTCACTTTAACTCTAAATTCCTGTAAAATGAGTTGTAACAAGTTGGATGAAACTATTCTTATGCCTCACTGTTCCATAAATTTAAGACTTCTCTTTCTTACTCAATATTTAATCTGCTTCGAAGAATTCTTCTTGCATTTTAATTACTTAGTTCAGAACCTTATTCGACATCTACATATATTTCCGAAGTCTCTTGGTTGTCTCCGGGCCAAAAACCCCATTTTATCTTTCTTTTTCCGCAGACAATACACTTCCACAATGTAGACATCTATTTCTGCATATCTTTAATATTCACCAGTAGCCAGATTCTAGGAACCGGAAATCAAAAATCTAACTCAAAAATATAAATTCGAAATTCGAAATTATAGAAACAGAACATCTAGCTTTGTAAAGTAGCTTAACAAGGGTTAAGCCAAGCCAAGCAAGGTATAAGTAATAATTACCTTAGGCAATCTCTCACTTAACTACTACTCGAAGTTTCTCACCTTCCTAGTTTCCTAAAAAGGTAGTATCCCAAAAAGTGTGTCGACTGTGACAATCTCCTGCCTTAAACGTGGAGATAACCAACAAAATGTTCCGGCCTATTGTCTTCGGTTCCTCTCCCGATCTCGTGCCGATTGCTGCCGCTAACGTTGTAATTCAGCTCGGCTCGGCGTTTCCCATCTATCCAGGTCTTTAATAGGGAGCGTGGGCTCTGTAATGCTTACACTCTGATTGACTTGAAATGAAGCTGGTGCTGGTAGGAAAGGCTTTAGTGGACCGTGCGTTTCCCGGCGTTCGATTGTTTGCTTGATAAAATTGCCGCCTCTCACCTCCATTACCACACCGAGGCAAACTCACCTGACTTCTCGAGATTGGCCATCCGAATAATCGCAAGATTCAAGCGGGGATAGGTATATTCACTACATCTAGAATCTTGCAGATTAAATTACGAATCGCACATATGATATACTGAAGACTCGACATGAAACGAGGCAAGGTCATGTCCTATGATTGGCTGCATCTCCTCCACAATGCTAGTCTTATATGCAAACACATATGCAGACAGAAACGGAAGCCTAAAATATAACTTTGTGAACGAGGCTCGAAGCCTTACCTTCGTCATTTTCAAATCACCTTCCACTTTTCGCACCTTCAACTTGCATCACTGCATCGAAACACCGAGAATCTGCTTGTTCTGGACTTGTTCTCAGCCTTGAATCGCTCAAGGAGAAGAATGACACATCGGCCATAGTATTAGGCACAAGCATAGAAAATCCATTGGCTCAAGAGGTCTCGGGCACCGAGAGTAAAGCTGCAAACAAATTTGTTCTCGACACAATTGAATCCCAGTCTTTTGCCAACTATCTCGAGGACGACGACACTGACGCAGAAAATGAAATTCTTCCGTCTACACGACGCTGGGTATGGTATTGCAGACTCCCAGGATGCCCTACCTATAACTCAGCGTGGACTTGCAAGACGAATTTTCTCCTTCATTTGTACGAGACACCGGTCCACCGAGAACACTCTGCCACTCAGACAGGTAAGGGACGGCGTCGTTTAGGAAGAGCTTGGAGGGCAGAGACTGCATACGACTTGAGTGAGCCAATAAGGTTGCTACCTAATGCAGGCCCCAAATTGACTGCGTTCAATTATTCTCCGCTCGAAAATTCAAGGTCAATTCGTCTTTTGGAACTATTTCAAGAGACAGACGGCTTCGACTCTCCAATTATCTGCAAAATTCGTCACGTCTCCTTAGACGACGAGAAAGTCCAATACAGAGCCTTGTCCTACTGCTGGGGAGACCCTATCAAAACTCAAACGATATGCATCAACGACAAAACAATTTTCGTCACAATAAACCTCCAAAATGCACTCCGTCGCCTTCGAACAAATTATTTTTGTTGTTGCGATCTTGTTTGTGAATGTTCGGAAAGTCCGTGGTATCCGGAAACCATTGATAAGCACTTCACTTCTCCTAGACTGCTATGGATCGATGCTCTCTGCATTAACCAGGAGAATATTGAAGAACGTGACCAGCAAGTTTCTCTAATGAAAGAGATTTACCAGCGAGCTGGAGAGGTAACTGTCTGGTTGGGCGAGGAAGGAGACGATACCGTTCCAGCCCTTCGTTTGCTCCGTGGTCTTGCTGAAATTGCGCCGTTGCAAGAAGCAAAAACATTGATAGCACACGTCGTCCAGAATGAAATCTTCAGAAACTATTGGTCTGCCCTTGGAGATTTCTTAGGCCGTCCGTGGTGGACCGTGTCTGGACTTTGCAAGAAATTCTCTTAGCCAAAAGAGCAAGATTTATATGTGGTCGGTGGCTCGCGAACCGGCTTAATATCTTCAGCGCAGTTGCAACCTTCATGTATTGCCTGGAATACATGGACGAAATAGCGGAGGCAAATATACTTGACCAACCGAAAGAGCTATGGAGCTTCCAGTGGAGGGCGGCAGTTTTGACACACTTTCTATTGCCAGCAGATCCGGCAAATCCAACGGTATTTAAGGACTTCCTAAACATATCCAAAAATAGAGACTCAAGCGACCCCCGAGACAAGATTTACGGCTTCCTAGGAATAATAGAACACTTATCAAGTCGCAGCTTTCTGAAAGTGGATTATACGATATCAGTGTGTGAGCTCTATATGCAAGTCTGCCAGGTCTTGTGCAGGGAGACCAAGTCGCTCGATTTTCTCAGTATGGTAGAAAGGAATCGAGTGCAAAATCCAAATAGACGGTTTATCCCAGCATTGCCTTCATGGACGCCTGATTGGACCGTTCGTACAAATCAATATCCAATGTTCCGAGACGGATCCCATCCGCCACTGTGGTCATCGATAAACCCCAAGCCGTGAGCTTTCTCGGAAAAGTTTTCTTTTACTGGAAAGTCTAGCGTACAATGTACCTTCCACTTGGATTCGATGAGACTTGAAGTCAGAGGGTTCATAGTTGATACGATCAAAGACATTAAAGAGCGTTGGATAGACATCATCCCTGATTTCTCCTCAGAGGGAGCCACAAGGTACGGCAATCGGATCTGCTGGCTACCATCAAGCCCGGAAGAAGCGTCTCAGAGTAGTTGCTTCTGGGCGACTAGGCTCAATAATGTGTATGCTTTAGGAAAAGCTCTGGAGTCCCCTGTAGTAGATGATGGAGAGAATACCACTCCCCGCATCGACCTGCTTGTTTTCACCACCGAGGCGCACGGTTACCGAGGTACAACAGACGCTGCCATACGAATTGGAGATGTTATCTGTGCTCTATTCGGTGGAAATGTTCCGTATGTCCTTCGCAGTCGGGAAGGATCTTGGGTTCTTGTAGGGCAATGGTGAGCAAGTAGTCCCTCCTTTTCTGAGTAGTATTGACAATCGGCAGTATACTTGTGAAGATGATGGATGGTGAAGTTATGCAAGGACTATCTAAAGGAATATTCACTCCACGGAACTTTATTCTGGTATGAGGCGTTTATTTTTGTGGCTACAAAGGGAATTGGGATACTGTATGAGACAATGATATCAGGACGCCAATGGGCATGAATAGTATATCAATTGTTTCTAGTAAAGGCGTGCCAATGTCAATATCTTCATTTTCTTTCGTGTTGTTTCACCCATGCATCTGATCCCCTATCCTCCTCGCTTTGAACTCCGCTTCCCTCAACCGTATATGCTCCCGCGTTGGGACTGGCTGATAGAAGGGTGAAATCCTTATTAGATATTCGTCCTAGCAGATACTTAGGGACAAGTAGGCATAGAGCTTGAGCTTCTATATGTCCACCTATGGGAGGAAACTTATTTAACTCTGCGCTGTACTATAGTCTAGCGCACGTATACTACAGCCGGAGTCCTATCTTCG
The DNA here is from genome assembly GCA_003008705.1 of Pezicula radicicola. Lineage (NCBI taxonomy): Eukaryota > Fungi > Ascomycota > Leotiomycetes > Helotiales > Dermateaceae > Pezicula > Pezicula radicicola. The sequence goes on along the minus strand of PDUO01000061.1, from coordinate 186,876 downwards.
AACTTACCGAAGATCTAATCTTAAGACTTGGCCTCTTTCTTGTATACTAGCAAGCGCTGCTCGTCTAGGTCTAACCATCGGCTGTACTTGCTTGTGCTCGAATGGCACTGCTCGTCCTCGCTCGAACACCTATTATTGTTGCTACTAGACTCGGGATCACTATTACTTGAATCGTCATTTTCGCTACTGCTTGACGGTTATATAGGGTATCTTAAACCATTGCCTTGAATATACAAAGTACATCAGGTATTAATCGCTCGCTGTTGAAAAAGCGTTGTGCAAGTGACTTTGTAATGGTTCTCGAAATCCGAATACACCGCTAGGAATTTGAGGGCCTCGTGGCTTTCGTCCCGATCCCGAGCGCTTGGATTCTCGTAGATCATCTCGATAGCATCGATTCTTGCGCAAATTATATCCATAACTTGGTGTACGTCTGAATTATCATTCTAATCTGGTACCAGCAAAGGCAGAGACAAAACCAAGCAATTAGATACCTTATCTGTGCCCATTATAATTTGGACAACAAATTCCCGGTCGTTCCTTTTTAGTGATGGGAACCGCTAACCGGAACCGCAATACTATATCCTCTACCAAAGTGACCTTGCTTATGAAATCTAACGCAAAAGTCATATTTTGGATCATAACTCTCAAGACCTTGCCAGAAGCCATAGCAACAGCGATACGGGGTATGTAGAAAGCGACGAAAATGTCAGAGTTATTAACAGAAGCCCTAACACACTCAAGCATTGTAGGGCTGAGGGAATGATCGAAGGAGGTTTCTTCAAATGCACAACGAGGAAAAATTCTCGACCAAGGACCATTTCGTGGTGAGTGGCATTGAATGGCATAGTAAGGTTAAGGAGCGCAAGACTCAGGATCAATCTGTAGCTTAGTATAAGTATGCTGAATTTCTAGTTTGTTGGTGTTTCTGACTTCCGCAGAGAAGTACTCTAACGGAGTGCTCAAATGAGTACTCGGAAATGTCTAGGCAGAGGACGCTCGTGGAAGGTCATCGCAGAGGTGTAGAAACAAATTCTGAACATTTATATTCCCTCAAACAATCGTGATCTCCTTGTTAGGGCAATCTTCGAAAGGCATTATCTTGGACGTTTCTAAGTCTTTACTGTCAAATATACCTATCCGTCGAAAGACCGTTTCTGGTAAGAATTTTGTGACTGCCTCCTCATCCATATAGTCTCTAGAACCATGACGACAACCCACAGCTGGGGTAAGAATTAGACCAAAGGGGCGTCGTGACCGGGGATCCTCATTTTTAACCCCCTCAGGGTGATGGTATCCCACTTCCAAGCAGAACACAGGGAGCCATTTACCTGTAGGACCCCCAGTAATATTTTCATTGGAAGCGTCGGGCAGCCCTTGGAGCAGTTCTCCTTCGTTCTTTAATTTTGACAAAGCCAGAGCATATGTATCCACGTGCAAATGCATCTTGCTTAACCGGCCGCTGACTGTGAGGTAGCCAGAACATACTGCTCCGTATGGTACAAGCGGCGAGACCAGAGATACCATACATTCGTTGATAGTAAGCAGAATTGTGTAAGATGTTTCCCATCCAAAAAAATCGGAATTGATTTCACCGTCAACGGATGCCCAAGACCATGACGGAGCTCGATAGGAAGATGGCCGTAATCCTTTCTTTTCTCCATAAACATGCCACATCAAAGCATTTGGCAACTCATGCTGCCAAATTCCGGCTAGATATCGCGTCGGCTTATCAATATCCATGGAGATATCATTTGCAAGTGCTGATATAGCTAACAGCTTATCTGCTTGGACGCTGAGTGTCCGCTTGGTATACCTGGCTACAATAGATGCCCACGCCCATTCAAAGCCCAGGTCTCTAGGCTGATAAAAACTGCCTTTGTCTTTCACTTCTGTTTTTATTTTTGTTCCGTCGTGCCAATGTTTGATCGAAGAGCACTTACAAATCCAGTGGACTTGTTCTGATTCAAACTGGATGAGACGTGTTGAGAGCAATTGTTCCTGCAATGTCCAAGCTCTCTGATCTACTGGTAGCCTTGTATCAACGAGATCGTCTTCGGTCCTTTGCCTAGTTAATATTACACGTCCATAACCGTTATCTGAACAACGATAACGTAGTGTAACTAGACATCGACCCAGTTTTTGATAGGTGGCTGCGGATGTGTGCAGAAACCCTTCATTACTATTCTTCGCCGATGATGCTGAGATTGTGAGTGTAGCACGCCGGTAAATCTCGGGCATAGCTGCAATTTCTTGATGAATGTTTGCTGGATCATCTTGGATAATGCAAAGTCGATCGACCCAGAGATAGTCGAGTCCTAGGAGACGTGTAGATATAATAGCGTCCTGGAGTGTCTTTGGAAGTTGACTGACTGCAATAGCTTGCTGCCAGGTGTCCAACTCAGCCCGAGTCAATCTCATGGAGTCATCTCCTCCCCAGCAATAGGACAGCGCGATATACCTTACATTAGATTTCGGGCTAACAATTCTGACCGTTTCCACATTGCTGGATCCTACAAGGATCAATCTAGATGGTCCGCAATTGAATCCGGTAATATCTTTGCGCTCGAGGACTTCACTGCATTCGGCGTGAGTATTACATATCTGATGCCACTCTCTGATAGCCTTGAAAGTTGATATAGTGTTTATCCACGGGTATAGGGGTCGTTGACTAATATACTTGGCAGCCACGTCATCTGATTGTTGTCAGCTTTATTGGCTAGACTAACTTGGTTTTGACTTTCATTTTATAAAGTGTTCTGACTTACCAAGTTCCGCAGAGATGTGATAAGCCCCAGGTCCAAGTATAGGGCTTCCTTGGTCTGGGGGTATGTTTCTATCTGTTTGACGCCACCAAATTTCCGCATCACATAGATCTTGCGCGGATTCCGAGCATGTTTCTCTAGTTTGCTGGTACTTGATGTGAATATCTATGAAGATTGTACCAGCTAATAGCTTAGAACGTGATTGTGAAGTGTCCTGGGATAGGTTGTGAGAACCCTGAATAGCTTCCAGCACCGGCAGCAACAGGATGCAGCCACCGTGACCGGCTTTCACAACTTCTGCGCATTCGAACTTAAAGGAGTTGATGAATGTTGCATGATGACGATCATGTACAGTATCGGGGGCGGTAGGGTCGATGACAATTCTCTTGCAATATAAGCAGGTATGTAGTGATGAAAGCGGGTATTTAAAATCGGCAGTTGACGGAATAGATTGAGTTGTTTGTGCCATAAGTGAGACTAGTAAGTTAAGAAAGAGAGGTAGGGTTTTGGTTTGAGCCTCGTTGATATGTGAAAGGTTGGGTCTCGAAAGCCTGGTAGGCAGCAGTGAGGTGTCGCGTACTAAAATTTCAGGTCAGAGGTTCACCAGTGGTTGGCGCGGCTGCTTACGCTATCATCCGAGCTGCTGCCAGGATTATACCTCACAAATCTTTTCCAATCTCGACCATATAGCCATATCGTACTATTATTCTAACAAAAGTTGATCAGTCGTTGATTTGGAAAGTTTTTAATAGTAATAATAATTGCATTTCATATTACTTTCTGTCAGCCAGAAATCAGGTGACTTGTGGACACATATTCAGCCCACTTTTCCTGTATATATATACCTCTTTTAGACCTTACTTTACTCTGCAATCGAGTTATCCTTCAAAAGTCTGATACTTTCTGATATGAATTGATATAATAGATCAAGGTTGCGATAAATTGGGGTTTCTGCTTAATAACCCTGGACTTAGAACCTCGCAGCCAAAAATGGTAAAATCACGCGCTAGAGTCGGCATCCAGGGCTGTGATGGATCATGAAGCAACCATACGACAGATACCCGTTGGAAATACATGAGAATATAGTATTAAAGAATTCAAAACAAAAAGGACCAAACTTGATGCCACGGAAATTCATATCATATAAAATCGCCTCTATAAATGTTAAGGAGATGTTATGGAATAATGAAGTTGAGTTACTACTCTCTATCCAAAAAAAAAAAAAATAGTTCTAGCAGATTCCTGGAAAGGAGCCAAAATGAGATCTACACCTAGAGAGATGGCGAGGAAAGTATAACCGAGGGAGCCAAAACGAGACCCCTTGGGTGCTAAATGGCCTGTCAATACATGCGCGGGCTGACTCTGCCGCCGTCCACTGTTGCTCACTGTTGCTCACTATTGCTCACTTTAGCTCACCTAGTATTACTGATAAAGCAGCCCTGCCCATCTGGTGAGGATTCAGGTTAACCAACCAGCTGTTATATTACAACCAAGAGCAATGTCCGCAGATTTTAAGGAACACACAACCTTTATTCTGCCACTGCAACAACTAGAGCCCCGACCTGTCTTGAAATACTTGATTATACTTTAGGTACTAATATAGGTTAATTAGAGGGACAACAGACAGAGACAATTGCAGAGAAAACTAGTAAGTGCATTAAATTTTATATTCAAAGAAAGGCTACTCACTAATTCTTTCTTAAAACACTACTTAGCAGAAGCTAAAAGGCATCCTAAACCCTACTCTATATTAGGCAGAGCACCAAGGAAAGTTATATACAGAAAGTCACACATATCTAGTGCATATGAAAGGCACGCTAGACCTAAACCTAATTACCCCGATGAATCTTCCATCAACAGATATCGTTGATTTAAATCTAAGAGAGACGACGCTAGTGTTAGAGCACATAAGTTTTCTTTTTAAATGCGGTGCCTCAGCCCGTTGTTCTTATTGTTCGTTGTGGGTGAAGCTTTTGGAGTTGAAGTTTCTGAGGGTGAATCACTCGAGGGTATTGCACTAGAGGGCGAAGGTTCAGAGACGGTAGTCTTCAATTTGAGAAGGGATCGAAATGGTGTAAGTTTGGTCCTTTCCCTTTCCCGCTTCTAGATCATTTCGATTGGGGACTGATCCTGAGGGTTACCATCGAAGGCGGAGTCCGAAGTGTAAAGATAACTAGAAGCCTAGTTGTCATTACTATTATTATCGTTACCTTAAAGATCTATACTACCTAATAATGGCGAGGCAAAGCTGTGGTCTTAAGCTTCTATTATATCTTTTATCGCTTCTTCCCTTATACCTACACTTAATCCTATAGAGAACCATAGTACTAGAGGTGCCTATTAACCAATCTCTAGAGTCCTTTGTAGCTCGGCAAGATCTTAAGGCATTTCATCAAACTTGTGCTACCAACAAGGCCGCGATATTATTACATTGCCTATAATATTATAGAAATCTACTAGTGTATTAATCTAACGAGACTATTCTAAAGGAGTGTTAAATAGTGCAACATTATTTTTATTTTCATCTTTCTCTATAGAATCAGGCTGACCGGAACTATATTCTACGGTAGCATTAGTTATATATTATTTAGAAACAAACTTGTCTACACCATCGGCTGTGTCCGCAATCTCTGGATTTATTGCTGGACTTGGCAGATGAACTTCCGGCTTCAATTTACAGCTAGACTCTTCTTGTTGTGCGTTTGATGTATAGCCCAAAGTATGTTGCAACGACTGTATCTTATTTGCTTGATGTTCATCCTCCTCCGCATCAGATAGCTTGCTGTACTATAAACTTGTTCGGACTGAGCCCTTACCGTCTACCTTGATAAGGGCTTTGTGGCGGGAGGCATGGAGGCCCATCCCTCCTGTAAACCAGGGAGTGAAACCAGCTATTACGGGTGAAAACAGAACATATAAATTCTGGTTGTGGAATATGGTTTCATGATCTTAATACAGGCCTATCGTTGATTTCTTCATACATGGCTCAAGCTGTCCGCGGTACTTTCCCTGCGGTTTAAATGTTAAAACCCTCCTTTCTAGTTTGAGCCGCAGGACGGCGAATTAGCTGCTGTTTGCGGCTGGTTTAGGTCGCTGTTTTCTGCAGCCGATTTGCTAAAATCTCGCGCTGCCCTAACGCTCATCTAATTATTTCTAAAGCGGCACGATTTAAACTACCCTAAGCCAACTGCAGGAACACCAAAGAAAGAGGGAGTGGCCCTCATCGATATCCTTCTCTGACTCTTATACTAACCCTTTCCGAAAGCAGAAACAGGCAGTAGAAAACAAATGCCCTCTATCCTCTCATCGCTCACAATGGCTATCTTAAATCTGTATAGTCAGCTTTCAAACTGTAAAACTTTATCAGAAAGAACTCCCGCTTTGGCGCACGGCTATTCAGCCTATGACCAAATAGATGCATTGGTAACCATACTAGCCACCAGAAACGTAACAAGTGGCGCTCGGGAACTATAAACCAGATGTTTGGTAGGGCTGACTGGACTGTCTAGACTGGCATTGAACCGCTATCAAAAAGAGGCGGAAGGTCTCTGAACTTCTGATTTACTTTTCATGAAACGGGCCATGTATAGACGCTCGTGTCATTGCCTATCATGTCGCAATAGTCCTAATAGCGACCCTTGGCACAATGGTCAAATTCAGACTGCTTTATGTTACAAAAAAGCCCAGACTAGGGAAGGGAAGTCTTGGCTCCCCTGACTATGAAGCCGAGATGTGTGTAGTGTGCGCTACAAGAATTGTGGCTGTACCATACGAGTTATTTTCTTGTTTTCTTGGGTTTGGCACAGGACTTCGTTGCATTATTGTATGTGTCAAATTTTATACTTTGTCGGGTATCATGTACTCGAATAATTTTTATGAGACTTGTCACATTGACATTCCTTACCATCTTGATATCTGGACTGGTATTTTAGACTCCCGCTCCGACTCAGAAATCTTGGAGCGGGAGGTGGCTGGGGTCAGGCTTCTTACACATGCTTAGCGGGTTCAAGATGGCGTGGGGCTATGAAGTAGATATTCATTGAGCTGAGTGCGGATTAGGTTTTACTCTCTCTCTAAGTGCATAAAATTTATTAAGACAAGGCAGATTTGGCGACATGCAAACGGAGGAACGGGATATGGAGGTTATCAGAAGGGTTTCATATTCATGGGTGTCCAACACAACTCTGCAGAGAGGGAATCACTTGCAAATCTATATTTATTGATTTGGATATCCTACAACGCCTTAACGAAAATCTTTCTATCTTAAAGCACAATAATACATAAAAATGACAGTTTCCACAACAACCCAAAGGCCCCTGATTATTGCTGTCATGGGATGTACTGGTGTAGGAAAGAGTACTTTCATTAAAACAGCCGGTGGTCGTGCGATATCTTCTACCGATGAGGCATACAGACCGGTTGTTGGAGATAGTCTTGAATCCTGTACGTCAGCGCTTCTGTATAAATTATTAATGTCTCTGTATCATAGTCTAATAAGCTACTATTTCTTGAACAGGTACTGGGGAGCCAGAGCTATATCGAATCCCGGACACAAACATCATCTTCATTGACACACCCGGCTTCAATGATACTAATATCAGCGACCGCGAGATGCTCCGACGAATTAGCAACTTGCTTGCGACTCTCCATGCAGATAAAAGTGATATTGCAGGGATTCTATACCTCCATCCCATCACACATGAGAGAATCACAGGGAGCGCCAAGAGGAACCTAGATTTGTTTGCCAAAGTTGTCGGCCCAAAGAATATGTCCCACTGCATCTTTGTGACCACCAAATGGAGTAAAGAAGATCCCGTTGTCGCTGAACGCAGAGAGCAAGAACTCATCTCTAGCCCCAATCTCTGGAAGCCAATGTTCGACAACGGAGTCTTTTACGCGCGATTTGGCGACTCAACAAAATCTACCATGGACATTGTGGCTCCATTATGCCATGGGTCTTCAGTGACTCTGCAAGTCGTTAAGGAATTCGTAGACGATAAAATCCCACTCCATCTAACACAAGCCGGTCGCGCAGTGGAAGATGAGGTCGCTCGCGCCAAGGAAGCACACCAGCAAGACCTGAAGGAGGTTGAGAACGAGCGTAGAGAAGCTCTTGCCAAGAAGGACTATGAGACAGCCCAAATTCTTGAGAAGGAGCGCGCAACACTTCAAGCTTGCCTGAAAAAGATGGAAGAAGAGCGCGAGACTCTCCGCGTCCAGTACGAGACAGAGAGGGAAAAAGCGGAGGAAGACTATAGAATCCAGAGGGAAAAGGAAAGAGAAGAGTTTTTGTTCACGAAGAATACCGAGCTTGCTAATGAGAGGATGAGGCTGAAGAAGATGAGTGGGCATAGGATAGGGAGGTGGGCGAGCAGGTTAACTGTCGTAGGCGCTGGGGTTTTCTTCACCACGATTACAGGAGGTCTAGGAGCGCCACTTGCAGTTGGAGCATATGCGGTTACAGAAAAGGCCTGTCAGGATCAAAGGAAGAAGGAAAGGTAGAGGGATATATTTAGATATAGTCGCTTTAGGTTCTAGTGTTATAGCATGAATATTATTATAGTGATTTTTGGAGTGAAGAGCCTGTGAGTCTTTAATGGAATGGTAATCGTGCCGAGACGACCACTTGTAATACCCACTACACTAGAGGTTCTCGGACTGTCGGGGAAGTTGCTTTGATCTGCCCCTGTCACTATGGAATCGGAATAGTTCCAGAACCAGGACAAGAATGGCAAATTCTCCGCATTTAGGCAGCTAATTTACTTCAGATTGGGGAAACCAACATTGCCTGTGAATCAAAGTGCAGTTCAAAGCAGAAATGGTCTTGTCTCCAGTTGTACTTCTATCACGTCGCCTCATTTAACCAGGTTTTATCAGCGCAACCCTCCTGTAAGGAGATGCGAAGCAGCATTGGATTTGACTGACGAGAGCAGAACAGGAAGGTGCCTGGCTGAACTTCCGTTGTGTAATGGGTATGGAAGGGAATGGCCCAGGAAGAACATCCATGCCTGAACTTCATGCATGGTAATGTGAAATAACGTGTGGGATGTATGGTGTAGTTTACTCGCCTATCTGGCCTTAGATACATCGTTTTATCAAAGTTACCCTAATGTAAAAGCCGGAGGGAGAGTAGACGTTTCAAACGTTTGAGATGCCATGCTGATGTAGCATAATAATAGACTCTTGAAAACTTCCATAGTCTGCAACTCTCCTCAACACGTTAGAAGATCTCTCAATCAGCCTATATGATGCGGGAATAGGATTGCTGAGCGGTGTGCGTAGAGGGTGCTTGGTTGCATTTTTACGCGGTCGCTACTTCAATATGCTTTTCAGGAGCATCTTTGTCATCAGAATTCTCGACTTCATGTTGATCACACTCTCTCTTCGCGTGGAGGCTCTCCTTCACCCCCTGAGTGAGAGCGTTAAGGCCAGTCCCTTTTCCAAGAAAGATATGATCGATCTGCTCGAGGGTGACGCCCTTCGTCTCCGGGTAGCAGAAGTAGATTAGGGGGATAAATGAGATATTCAACACAACGACTATATATTAACCTCGTCAGTCCGGAATATCGAACCTGTAGCTGTTCAGTGTACTCACAGATGAGATAATATCTCCATCCAAGATTAGCCAATCCCATCGGTGTGACGGTTACGACGTTTCCGTTGACTGCAAAGAAGGATTAGGGCATGCTTTCACTGTTTGAAGGCGATCTGCTTACAGAGCCAGTTGGACGCAGCAGCAGCAGCTCCACCCTTTGCTCTCATTTTCAATGAATTAATCTCAGGGGCGTACATCCACGGCACGTTTAAGAAGCTAAACAAGTTAGCAGTTATTATTGACATGTGAGAATTGCGTGATGGAGATGTACCTGACAGCAAAAGCATCGCCGAATAAATAATACATTGTTACTATCATGGCAAGTGCCGGCTTTGTCTTAAGTGCAAGGCCCACACACAGAAGAGCCATGGCAATAGCTTGTGCGACAGCTACAAGATCAGCGTCGTCAGCAGTTTTCCAGGTCCTGACATCGTGAGAGTCGCACCTCCCCAGATCATGCAGTTGCGACGTCCTGCTCTCTCGATAAACCAGATTGGAGTGAGAGACACGATGAAAAATTGAGTGGCGGCTACCGATGCAAGTATAAGAGAAAGACTCCTGCTAAGACCGATGTACTGTTCCAGTATGACAGCGAGGTAATAACCAATAGAGCTGTATTCAGGGGAGTTAGATCGATGTATTTCACGGCCAGCGTTCAGAGCGTAGGGGTTACGAACTTAATCCCAGACATCTGTTGCATATACCTAAATTCAAAGTCAGCAGCTGGTAATAATAAGGCACGATATATTTGGCTTACAGTCCTCCGACACCAAGCATCATCCGTCTGAAATTTTGCTCGCCGCCGTTCGTGAAGATCTCGTACCACGCACTGGTAGAGCTTTCTTCCTCTAAAGCCACCTCAATCTCGCGGGTAATTGAAGTGACCTCCGAGTCATCTTCTGGTACGTCCTTGAGCTGTGCGATGACTTTTGTAGCATCGGCGAGACCCTTGTGATTGGCAAGCCAGCGCGGACTTTCCACCAGGAATGGAACCGTAACGAGCAGGTACAGTGCGAATATGCACTGTACCGTAATAGGGCCTCTCCACTGAAAAGATGAGGCGACATACGATGCTCCAAAACATACCCAGTTTGCTATGGCGAGTCCGCAAATAATAAAAGCCGCCTCTATGGTGACAAGCTGTCCGCGATGGCGAGCCGAACAAACCTCTGATTGCCACTGTAATGCCAGTCAGTGAAAATACGTATCTGTGGAGAAGATTTCCTGAAGCAATAACTCACAGTAGGAACGATTGAAGTGTTTATACCAATGCCTATCCCCGTGACAATTCTACCAGTTATCAGGTGTCTGACAGAATATGCGGTCACCTGAAGAATTGTTCCCAGGCAAACAACTAAGGACCCAGCGCACTGAGATTCGACATGAGTAATCATGATCGCGGTGTTGGTGCAGATAACTCACGATCGATTTCTTCCGCCCAATAGGCTCGGAGAAGAAGAACGCTGCTATGGACCCAAGAAGGCAGCCGAGGTCGTAAAATCCGGTAATAAGGCCTTGGGTGACGGCCTAATGGACAGTTAGTATTCCGAAACTTCGCATCTGGCAAGTCTCTCCGAACTTGTATATATCACACTCACACTGGGATGATTGAACTGCTTCACAAACGTGGTAGAGCCGATAACGCCTCCCATGACGCCTTGGTCGTAGCCAAAGCTTTAAGGTGTGTAAGTAATCGCGATAAAAAGCCAAAAAAGAGCTGATCCACTTGTGTAAGGGCCGTAGGTAAGGGGGTTTCGACATACAGGAGAAAAGCCATGGCGCAAGCAGCGGTCACGCCGCCCATCAACATCTTTCCACGAAGAGACATGTTGGTACTGAATAGTCAACACGTCAAGATATGAAGAGCGTTATCTGAAAGACGGAGTAATAGAAAACGACGTACTTTAGGTGTTTTTAAACTAGATGTCTAGATGTCTGGGTAATGCGTTCATATCTTGTATTTTGACAACGTTAGGAAACTTGGCACGTCTTTGATTGCTGATCCATAATAATTGGCAGCGCCACAAATGATTGCATTGTAGATTTAGATCTGCTAGTGCAACTGGTAAATTCGGTACAAAGGCCAAAAGAAGAGACCATACGGCAGTAGGGCGAATCCGCACTCGGTTTACAAGCTAGGACAGCTAGGCGCGTCTGGCTTAACATGCATGTCACGTAGATATTGGGCCAATGTGCTTTGTCTAGCAATCTCGCGTACAGTCCCCCCCCCAGGCCGGAGTATTCCTTATCCGTAAGTGTTTTACAACACTTGGCAAAGCTCGACTTGTTTAGGTTCTAAAACGTTGCTACTTTAGAAGCTGTCTTAGGGGTAAATAGCCTACAATTATAGGCTACGTGCCCTATAATTATAGTAGTTAGAAAATAGTATAGGTAGAAGAAATTAGGTATTATAGAGTATTATTTAAAAATTTATAGTACTATATAGCCTATATTTATAGGGGATGTAGCCTGTAGTCATAGGTATATACCTACCTGTAATTATAGGGCTTATAAGTAATCTATACAGGCGTATATAGTAAGGTCGAAGAAACAGCAATAGATTCGGGTAAGACCTACACCTCTAACAAGGAATACTCCGGCCGGGGGAGGAGGGGAGTACTGTACATGCACAACCCCGTGGGGATACCCCGCATGACCATGTCGGCTGCGTTACCCTGAATAAATGGACAAGGGTTCTTATAACCTTTAGGTATTTTCATAGGCATAGAATCCGGGGTCGTGAGCTCCAAAGGCGGATTTTGCTTGACACGGAATGACACATTGACACCTGTAGGGAAAGCGTCCCGACAGTTGACAGGTCACCAGAGACCAAGTCTCATTCTAGGTGTATATGTCCCCGCCCACTCCGTATGATTTGCCGTCTATCCCATGTAACCGTTGAGAATATAAATTAGACCGCTTCCTTGTCCTGCTACATCAACAGAAAGCCCTGCACCGTCGCCAACTCCTCTTACTACAATTATTTCACGCCTATAATCATGGATACTAAGGAATCCAAGTTGACTGCACTCGAGAAAGCAGAACTTGCGCTTGTCGACAAGTACAGCTCACCAGATGTCTACGTGGACGGCGAAAGAGACACCTGCTGGCATCCATGGATGAACAATCTTGAGTTGAAGCCACTGCGCTTTGAAACCCGGTCTGGCAAATTTGTGGTCGTCTTGCGTAGTTTGGAAGATACATGGTTGGGCAAACACAGGCATCGAGGTACTGTAACTGCGGTTACCGTCAAGGGAGAATGGAACTACAAAGAGTAGGTTTCCAGCTACAATACACCACGTCTAAGGGCAGGCACGCTAACTATTTTCAGATATGATTGGGTTGCGAAGCCCGGAGATTATGTCATTGAGAATCCGGGAACTATTCATACTCTACATATGGGTAAGGGGGCGGAGGTTGTCTTCACTATATCGGGGAGTTTGGAGTTTTTTCACGATGATGATAGTTTGAAGAATACCATGGATGTCTTCAGCTACGCTCACTTGTACTATAAGCATTGCAAGGAGCAAGGTTTGAAACCGAATGATAAGCTTTGGTACTAGGGGATAGTGGCTTCTATTTCTTGAGTTTGACTGTTCCACAACAACAGTCGATTACAGAGGTTCTTTGATCGGGAATGTGTAGCCTGCACTTGTTAGTAACATTTATGCAATGAGAGTTAATGAAGTCATCAGCTTTGATATTCTTGTTCTTGGCGTGATTCTACCTGCATGAAAAATAGAAAAATATTCTGTCACATCATACGACCTCCACTAACCCCGTGTAAAAAAAGGTTACACCGTCACCTAAATCTAGTTAGACTTGTTGCAAAGTCTGCGTAGTATGTCAACTGACATGTGTTGGAACTCGGAAGAATACATGACGAGCGTAACAAGTGAACTAGGATTCAATGGTGGTGAAACTACCCAATTTCTTTACTAAGAAACATTCGACTCACGGCTCGTCTTGCGCAGGGGTAGTTGGATAATTATTCCTCAATTCGATCTCTTATGCCCTACAGCAACCACATGAGTCTTCAACAAGCGATTCATTGAAAGAACTATTGCACATAAAGGCACTGAAATGCTGCCCCTATTCTACCTTGCAGTAAACCCGCTATCGATGGTAAGGATAGACCCTGTCATGAAGTCGCTCTCCGGACTCGCCAACCAAAGCGTTGAGTTGGCGACATCAGTCGCAGTCCCCAGTACCGGCCACGGCGTACACTCATCTAGCTGTTTCTTGAGCAGTGGATTGTCCAGGAATGGCCGCCCCATTGCCGTAGCCATGAATCCGGGACAGACAGCATTAACATTGACTCCTGTCTTGCCAAAATCAACAGCCAATTGCCGAGTCAGATTCACCACTGCCCCTTTTGAGGGTTCAGGGTCTTGTTGTCGTGTCGTACGAAATCAACATGTGAAGTATTATCGAGTCTCCGTTGCTGGTTGTGATTCTGAATAGCAATTAAATGCCCAAATATATTTTTGCAAACTACATGTTGAAAGGATTCTCGTGAGGTTTAGTTCGGGGTACTTTGTGCGTTGGATTGCTTCGAGTCGCTTCCCAAAAAAACGAAGGCATTCATCAGTTCGGGGTCCTTTTGTCGGTTGGGTTGCTTCGAATCGCTTCGCTTCCCTTCTCCCAAAAAAGGAAAAAAACACGAAAGCATTCGCTAACGCAACTTCGGAGTGTTAGCGCCGCTGTAGCACGAGCCGGTTCACCGAGCTGCAAATGTTCAGTCCATCGCCGCAGAGTCCCTCGCATCTGCTTTTTCCTGGACTCGCTTTGCGCTCCACAGGTTCATGTTATCTGGCAATCATAGCGACAATGCGTACCTGGACCGGTAAGTTATTGATGGTCTCCTTATGTAGAATGCTATTGAAACTAACAGTCGTAGGGTGGTAGGTGAACTCGATTGGAAATGATGATGGGAGATATGCTGAGCCTGCGGATAGCATTACGTGTCGGTCGAGTGCGACGAGAGGCGGCCTCGATGCAACAATTGCGAAAAAGCCCACATCCACTGTGTTCCGTGTGAACCTGTATCTTTCAGACATTGGCGTAATCCATCAGTCATCAATAGCTCTAAGAGGAGAGGCTCAGGAACGTGGAAGCAGGGCCACGTGTGGGTTGACATCCCTCCAGATTGTATGCTCTGTTCTCTAGTAGACATGTGGGGCGCTAATTGATCGCATTATAGACAAATTCGTCGACGAGACCGATGTAATAGCTTCTGAATACCAGACTTTCACTGATGAGCAAGATGTTGAGGCTGATAGAAGCAACGAGGCCGCTGGGCTCTCACGAGGTGTTGATACGGCGCCTTGGGTGGAAGCCGTCCCATCACGACGGTAGACTCCTTCAGAGTTAAGCGTGATTGACGGGGAAACATGTGACGCAAATGCACGAGCAGGTTCAGTAACACTGCAAGATGGGTTCCAGTCGCGCTCAGAAAGCCACACAGTTGGGCTCGACGTTGAACATGTACCAGATGTGAACTCAGAAGTGAATCCCCAGGCACTTTGTTACGGCATAACTGACGAACAGACGAACTTGCAGACGACTGCCTACAGTCCTGCTGATTCTCTCACCGAAACAGGTGCAATCGTTAGTGCTGGGGCTCAAGCCCTCCTTTATATGAGACACCAGTATTCGGAGCATAATTATGGTGGTGAAATGTGCAGTGTCTCGCATCCTTTATCGCCACTTTCTCCACAGTCTTGGGGTCGGAATGACTTCCAATCTGCGCCGTTGCAACTATCGGCAGCTTCAGAGAGGCTGACACCCCCAGGGCCACTAACCTCGGCAGAAGATGCGACCCTACTTCGTCAATTCAGCGCCGAAGTAGGGCGATGGATGGACCTCTCCGATCTGTCTCAGACATTCTCAAAGAAGGTCTGCCTGCTCGCCATGCAAGATCCCTTGCTTAAAGCGGCTAGCATTGCGTGCGCTGCGAAGCAACAATATTTGATTGGAAAGCTTCCAGATGGAATGCAGGTTGCACGCAGGAATTACGATATGGCAATATCGCTGCTCATCCGTCGACTTGGAAAATCCGACCAGCCCTTTGCCAGCTACGGATTTGCGGCCACCGTCATGTTTTCGTGCTATGAGATGTTGGATGCTACGGGATCGGATTGGCAGAAGCATCTAGACGGCGTTTTCGCTTTTGGGAAAGAGTGTAGCGTGAATGGATCGTCCGGGGGAATTGAGCAAGCTGGGTTTTGGTCCATCGCGCGGCAGGAAGTGGTCTGCTCCATTATCAACAGGTCGAAATTGAGACTTGATCCCGAATTGTGGGCGATTGATTTGGAGAATATTGGGCAGGAGGGCAGTGAAGGCTTGGTCAACAATCAGTAAGTCTCTTGTCTAGCGCCTGTGTCCATCGCAATGATACTGACTCTCACAGGGTTCTTACAATCCTCGCGAAGGTGGTGAACTTCATGGCTAAATCAGAAGAAATGACCCATGCCGAAAAGAAAAGTATGGTTGACGAGTGGCAGAAATTGTGTGCTTTGTTAGACCATTGGGAGCGTTCGGTCACGGGCAGGGGTTTTATGGATCCCGTCTCCGTATTTGAGGAGGATGGCAAGGTATTTACAACCATTTGGTTTGCGAGGAGTGTTTGTGGTAAGGCTTCCAGTCTACACTACGGATTGATTTTAATAGCTGATGGTTGAACCAGCCTCGTCATGGCAGATGTTTCACCTCGCACGGATACTACTCTTGACTGTCAATCCTTCTCAGGACTCTAGCTGCATGCTCGCGTTTCGGAGAATAGAGGTCTGTACCTGAATGTAGCACATTCTCGACTTGTACTGAACTATACACAGGGTGAACTCCATTACCACGCAAGACAGATATGTGGCATTGCACAAGGTAAGCCACACGGGAGTTGTCGCGTAAATTCTGTTCAGCCGATCTATTACGGTACGTTGCTTTGATTCCCACCCAACTCAACAATTTACCAACCATCTCACCTTGCAGCCGGATGTTGTTTCAGCAGCAGAGATGAGAGAACAGCAGCGGCCATGCTGCTGGAAGATATTGAGGATGATCTTGGTTGGGCAACAAAATACCGAGCCCGGGATCTATACGAGCAATGGAGATTAAGCATTGGCGATCCTCAGTCAACATGAGAAGGCTTCCATGAGAGATGCTCGTGGTTGGCTGTACAGTGGTGAGTGGACACTCCTACCCCTTTCGAGAAAGAACCTTCCTGACGCTTCCGGCCAGGTATGGCTATGCGCATTGTCTTGGACCTTGGCCTTCACTAGGGGAAATGCGGATATCACAGTGCCAAAACCAGATCCAAACATCGACTTGACGAACTCAGATATCTGGAAGGTTGGTGTATCCCCAAGCGATGACAATATTACGCAGACAGGGTAACTAGACCTATCGCATTATATAAGTCGACAGTAGGTGAACTTGTGCGATATAGTTGCATCCATTGCTCATGTGCTGTAAGTCTTTGAGGTATTAGAATCGACGGCGCTGATTAGGTAGTTACGGCTCTTCCGAAATGTCTCGAGAAGCCAGCAGCTTTCTGAAGAAGCCACCCCCAAACTACGGGATTGGGAGAAGGTGCCTCTACGGTAAGCTCCACATTGATTTTCAGGAATGGAGCACGCCGTATCCACCTCGGGCACCGATGCTGCATTAAGTTTACTATGGATGCGCAAGAGAACATTTTAGATGTATATACTAAGATTTACTCCGGTATGCAGTTCCATCAATCCTTAATCCTAATTCATCGCCTATGGACTTCAAAGACGCTGCTCTAGACTCGAGGCCTCAGCATCGCGAGGGTATTTTGTACAAGCACCATCACTACCACTGCACCCTACTGCGCATCATGTCTTCATCCGATGATCACATTGGTATCTCTCCTCCATTTCACCACACAAACCCCCACACGCACTCGAGATTTAAGACCACGGCGACATAACTCACTACCACCACTGAACTTTCCAGTTAGGCCCCATTGGTATCCCGCGTTTCCCAAATCCTGTCTGCTGTCTCCTCGGCCGTAATTCAACCAATCGGAAATTTGTTCGTCCATGTTTCATATGGATGGAAAAATAGTATACGAGAGATATATAAGTAATTCAAACCTGGGGGGGGAGCTCACAAGGCTAGGTTCCTTACCAAAATATATGGTTTTTGTGTGCAGGTGTGTTTGGTTGTAAAACTAGAGCAGAAGGGTTGATGTGGCGAGTATAGATGAGTGGCGTACGTACAGGCACGGCCGAAATTTTTATCTGTGGTTGCGCCAGGTGTACCTCCTTAAATATCTTATAATATACCTAATAGGCAAGCTGGGAGTTGTGTTTTTTACCCTACTAATTGATTATAACTAATATCTTAAATAATTACTACTTAAATATCTTACACGAAAGGCCGAATTACCCTAGCGATTTAAGCGTATTAATAAGACTATTTTAACAACCTTAAAGTTACTTATACTTTATATAACGGTCCCTATTTAACTATATAAGATCGCGTTAATAGACGCGTCATATAACACGATTCTTAATCTATTAATAAGAAGCTTATAGATCTAAAGGAGCTAGTACTTATATAATAGATATTATCTATAGAAAATAGAGGCTTACTATTAAGAGCTAAGTCTATATAGTAAATAACAAATTTACTTTCCTAATATGCCTAGGCAAATCCCAAGGAATCTAAATTGATCTCTTCCTTCCGCCGCCTGTATAATACCCTTGTCTTCGGGTTGACGCTCCTGGCAACCCCCGTGATAACTGGCTGCACAGTGCTTCCATACGCCAGCTTCCAGTCGTACTTTAAAAGAAGATGACACAGCGCGACCTTTACCTCATTCGAGGCGAAGAAACGACCAGGGCAAGCATGGTGGCCGTGACCAAATGACAGGTGTTCGGGGCTCGTGCTAACAAGCTGCGCCCTGTTCTCGTTGCCGGGCTGTTCGCGCAAGCGCAAGAAGCGGTACATATCATACTTTTCAGGGTTCTCGTACAGGTCGGGGTTCATCATGTTGTATGCATCGATACAGGATCGTTCACCCTTGCGTATAGTAACACCATCAGCAAGGACAAGATCCTTAACCGCGTCGGCGCATTTGAACTGTAATACGTTGTCAGCACACATTCATTGCATCAAACTAGGCTAGGGCATCAACTTACACATTTCATTGGGCTTTATCCGCTGTGCCTCTTTTAGCGCACTGTCGAGTAACTTCAAGTTGTACAACGCACTCTTCTTCCAACCTTCAGCACGCAGAACGTCCACCATTTCCTTGCGCAAGGGCTCTAATAACTCTGGATCATTAGCTAATAGTATCAAAGTCTGGGCGAGCAGGTCAGTCGTCGTGTGTATCGGAGCAAATGACAAAAGCAGCTGGAGAACGGCTCCGTCGTAAGGTTGGCCATTGCTCTCCTCTTCGGCCCAGTCGATAGCGTCATTAAACGCAGGCACCGGCTTGCCCTCAATTCGAGCCTGAGATTTCAGTGCACGACGCTTGTCAATCACTGGCGTGATGATCTTGCGTGCCTGCTCAAGCTCTCTACGGACACGGTTGCAGTCTGGGGAAAACCAATGAATGATGTTTTTTAAAGGGCCAGGGACCATGGTTAGTTTAGCGGCAGCTATATAACTGTGAACGGTATACTCTCTGGTGATTTTCAGCCAGTCCTCGTTACGGCAAATTTCATCTCCTAGAAAGACACGCGAAGATAGGCGGGCGATTAGCTCGAGAACAGCCTCTTTAATGCCAATTTCCTGCCACTCTGCCATGTAGTTAGTACATGGCTGCTCTAGTGATTACTCCCTGCGCTCAGGTATTTACCAGAAGAGTGCCCAAAAATGATCTCGGTAGCGAATGTGGCTTCAGATGAGAGCGGTTCTGTGACCGTGTCTGATTGATGCCGGTTAGTTGCACAGCTTAGAACTATAGATTGGTCAGTGGAAAATGTCGGCTTACTGAGGTACTTCGTCAACTGCTTCCTCGCGACCGCTTGTACAAGTCGCTGATCATCGTCGACGAGCGCAAAAGGCTCAAAACCCGGAATATGAGCGTGAAAATCCTGTGCACACTTAGTACATTGTAGGCGGGCACACAGAGACAACTTCACATGCCTTTATGATGGCGGAACCGAAACTCAGTGAACTCTCATTGCGAATGATTTGGGCAAATTGAGGCGGAAGGACGGTAACCTCGCCCAATTCGGTGAGCACCCTGAAGGGCTTCCCATTGTAAGTTTCTCTACTTTTAGAAAGAATTTCCATGCCATTCTTTAGAAAATCTAGTTGTTTAGAAATCCGGAGCTGAAGCCCCTTCGGAGGGTTGGCGAGCGGAATGTTGCTCTTCTTGTTAAAGGTTGTTAACGTGAATGATACACGAACGACGATGAATACCGTGATATAGTAGGGCAATGACTGGAGAGCTGGGCTCGGGATGGGGCTATAGTCCAGCCGTGCACCGAGTGACGATAGTGGAGAAGAAGCCATGGCAATGTATCGTAGAGAAGTTTGCAAATGGTAAGGCAAGACAGATTGTAAGTCAGGAGGTATTGACTACTAACGAGGATAGTCCAATGCGTAGAGGGTGATATATATTATCAAGTGTTGTCACCACTCGGGACAGGCTTCAATTGAAAGTGCATGGCAATGTCGCTTTCCGAACATACTCCATAGTGCCGGCATATAATGGGGTTTCCTACTTTGCATAACTTCCGAACGGTAACCGGAACTGGAGAAGCAGAGTTTCGGCGGGGACTGTAAGGAGGCTGACGGCGATCATCTTCATAAAAGAAACAAAAAGCGATTCCTACGAGTGTAATTACTTCCTTCACCGTATGTACTCTATATGCTAGTGGCAGCTCATCGATTAGTGCTAATCATAATTGACTCCGGCAGCATATTAACCCGGGTATCCGATCGTGGCGCAGACGGAAGCTAGGTTCCTATGTTGGTTTTATGCAAGCGAGCGATCCAATAGCACTCTTCAGAGTTAAAAATATGAGTCTGCCATTAGGTCGCTTAATTTTATGCAGCCGACATGGTTCAAACTCGCGTTCGCTAATATTCGAATTAGTCGATACAACGTCTTATTGACTAATAAGAATGCTGAATGCAAGTATAGCACGTGCTGTTGAATACGGTAAAGTAATATTCTAGCGACCTTATATGAAATCAATAATTAGTATATCCTTAACTTTTACCCTTATATTAATAGAATAATCTATTGCTCTTAAACTTACGCTAGTCTATAGGTGCTATACAAAAGGTAGGCAGAAAGGTAGGGAAACACAAGGTAATTGCCTCTTTAGAGTATAAGTAAGATAAATTAGATATAAGAGAAATAGTAGAGGAAGTAGTAGTAGAGGTGCCTAAGCCAAATAGAGGCCTATCTATAAGGCGTTAGGTTTAATTTTATAATCTCTATTAAATTATATATATATTATATCCTTATAAACTCGTATTGGTAAAAAAAGGCGTCTTATTTGTGTTCGCTAATATATGAGTCATTGTCTCTAGTACGAATCACATCGATGAGCTAGCAACGTCCAATTTTATCCTTATCAATAGATCACTGCTTCAGTCCACTGTTCATACACCCCAAGGACGAAGCCGAGGTTCTGATCCTGTTGCACAAAACGCCATCAGATCTCCCGTCATATATTCCTGGATGATCGCAGCGTGGCACCTTGTTCAGAATGGAACTTCGTCAAGACTGCAGGCATACTTTTGTCTTTTCTCCGTGGAGTTGTGGCTTACAGTCCGTCTAAACTTACTCGCCGCAAACCCCATCTATAGCGTCGGCAGCATCTCGCGTAAATGCTGCCGAGCCCTCGCTAAAATGCTGCCGGCACTAAAATACCTCGCGTAAATGCTACCGAACCTCGCTAAAATGCTGCCGGCGCTAAAATACCTCGTGTAAATTCGGTAGTATCGGCAGCACCTCGCGTAAGTGCTATAGCGCCGGCAGCAGTGCTGTAGTGTTAAACTTTATTAATTGAAGTAGGAAAATATTTTGAAAGTCAACTTGTCTTAGGAGGCTATCATGTTTGCGATGTCCTACCTATAGAGCATGAGCTAACTTGACGCTGTTCTGCGGGGATAATGCTAACTTGTGAAAAGTGTTTTACAAGGGATTTCCGCCGCTCTGTTACTCTATTTCGATGTTGACCAAGGTACAGCTGGCTTAGCATTGTGGTACTTGCTTCTAATCTCGAGTTCTATCTGTCAGACTGCCACTTTAAGGGCTCAGCTAGAACAAGAAGTCGTTTGCGTTCGACGGATTTTTGAATACACCGATAATGCCGTGGAAGGAGCCACGGAAACAACAGATACAGATGCGGAACTACCTAAAGATTGGCCGACCAACGGTCACGTACAATTTGTTGGCTACTCTGCAAGTTACATCGGAAATACATCTCTAGCGCTGCGGAAGATCAATCTCGGCTTGAGCCCCAAGCAGAAGGTTGCAGTGATTGGGCGTACAGGAGCTGGTATGTGGGTTACTATACTTTAAGAGTGTTTTACTGATATAGTTTTATTTTCTAGGCAAATCTATACTTGTATCTGCTTTACTGCCCTTGATCGAGGTCAAGATAGGAAAGATTCTTTTTGATGGTATTGATACTGCCACAATCGATCTCCTAACCTTGAGAGAACGAATCTCCATCACCCCACAAGATTTCAGTGTCTTTAGCGGCTCCGTACGAGATAACCTCGACCCAGCTGCTTCGTACGTAGACTCGACCCTTCTACAAGTTCTGGCTCAATGCCATTTCGCGGATACTTTTGTCAATGCTGAGGAGGCTTTGGACTTTCAAATAGTCCGTGGAGGGTAAGTTACCTAACTCTTACATTACTGACTCAAAATGCACGATCCTAACTAATATCTCTCCTTAGGTCGAACCTTTCAAATGGACAATTGCTACATTGCCATCATGCTGTCATGTATCAGCTTGATCCCTCCTATGGTTGCTGCCAACTTCATGCCCTGGAGGGTATAGGTCTATTCTTTAACTTCTACCTGAGGAAATATTATCGCACTTGGTGGTCCAAGTACAACTACATCCTAGCCGCTGCCTTGCATGCGGGGCTAACCATCACGACCTTCTTCATCTTCTTCTGCTTGTACTATCCCGGTGTCACCCTCCCCTGGTGGGGAAATGTAACTTACACTGCAATAGCAGATTATGGTGGTGTGCCCCTAAAAGGCGTAGTACCAGGCGAGAATTTTGGCCCTGATACCTGAAGGTAAATTTGGGACGAATAGGCGTGGAGAGGTCCTAAGACTAGGTCGATGGGGGAACTTTTGTGACGGGCCGTGTCACTATTCTCCACCTGAGGCTATTGTTTCTCAATGCCCATTATATCTTTCAAGTACTTGGTGCTGATGGAAGTCGAATAAAATCCTCAAGCTTAAGTACAAGATTATGCTTACAGTTTGTGTTTGCGGCTTATTGATAAGTAAATTCAGACTAGTAAACAGAATAAAAACAAAGACATTATTTACCCCGCTATCTCCCATGCAATTGCTATTTTTTGTCCATCATAATTGTATTAGAGCCTTCCTCCGCTTCCTATTCCCGCAACTTCAAGTGGACTTTCAAGCCCCCTTCTAAATTTACCAGACCATAACTACGGGTGGGCACCATCGTAGGCTTTCCGTACGCCGGCTTTTCAGCAAGGGTGATATCGTATCGTCTCAGCAAGGAGACAATCAGCTTTTCCATTTCTGCCACTGCGATATTCTGTCCTAGACAAACCCGATTCCCAGCACCAAAGTGCATTAAGAATGCTTCCTTATCATAGCCTTCTTCTAACCAACGATCTGGATTGAATGATTCAAGGTTCTCCCCGAAGACTGCCTCGTCATGGTGTAAAACATAATTGCAAATACTAACATCCGTTCCAGCAGGGAGAAATTGTCCCGCAATATATCTCCCTCCTTCGGGAACAACTCTCATTAACGGCATGACGAAAATGGGATTAATTCTGAAGCCTTCGGTGATATTAGCTTGAAGGTATGGTAGGTTCTGACATGTTCTGAATGGATAACTCGGGCTTTCTTGCACCCCAGGAATAGAGTCGATCTCTTTTCGAACTCTGTCCAAAATGGCTGGATTATGAAGTAAATGCCATAAAAGGAATACCGTGCTCGCGGCTGTTGTATGAGAACCAGCAATGATATAGCCGAACGCTTCGGTTTGTACGTCAACTATATCAAGTTCCCGACCTTTCGAGTCAGTACCGCGCTGTAGCTCATCCAGGAGCCCTCCTAGGATATCCTTTCTATCCGTTTGTATTTCGAGGCGCTTATTGACTGAGTCTATTGCCATCTTGACGTTTGTTTAGCAGAGTAAAAAAAAGGCAGGTTTGGTAATTTTCACACCTGTCGAAGATTATTTCTTCCCTTAGTCAAGCCGCGGAGGCTGGAAATAGGGACGTATTGAGCAATCTTATTGATATGTGGGATAGCCCAAGGAGTCTGGCCAGCCATTGTTGCAAGAAAAACCTTAGAAATAAGTCAGCTGGACAACTCCCTTAGCAAGAGGACAATGAACCTACATGTTCTTGGACTGGAGGCATCTCAGTTTTATTACCACTTTTAAGCATCCCGAACGAGCGAGAAAAGGCAAGCTCTCCAAGAACGTCAACAACGAAGAATTCGATCCACTGTTTCAGATCAACGACCTCGTTCTTCAGCGCTACCTCGTCCAGACGTTGGGTCAATTCTAGCATGCATTTATCCATGAAAACCTCGAACGATTGCACTGACCGGCTTGAGAAGCTAGGAGCTACTGCTTTCCTCCGTGCTGAGTGGATAACTTCATCGCGAGAACCGAAAATATTTGGCCGCACGCCTGAGAAAGCTTTGTAGTATGAACTGCTTTTATATTCAGTCCCGACTATTACAAAGAACTAGCATTATGCAGACCTTTTGAGAAAAGAGTTGTTTATGCCGTAGATGTCTTTGATTGCTGTGGCGTCACTTACATCTACATGATTAGGGCCGATGCGAACGACCTTTCCATATTTTCGGTGGAGGTCTAGCAAGGTATATTCATATCTGCCTCGATAGACTTGGTATGTTTTCCATAGATCTGTGAACGAAGCAATGAGAGGACCTGGAAATTGGGCGAGGGGATGGAAAAAGCGATAGTGAACTACAGTCCCGACACAGTAGACTACAATGATGCAGATGGTTCCAAGAAGGCACTGGAAAATAAGAGACCACATTATGCTCTACGAGACTTGTGGAAGTTGGTAACGGCGGAGTTCAAGGAATAGCGTGCGTGTCCTTAAAACAGGTTTGTTGCTAACCCGAGGACATGAAGCAGCTGGCTTTGGCCGAAGATAAGTTGGGACGAAGTATTTTTGTAATTCTAATCAATTTCTAGCCGGAGTTCCCCTCTTTTAATTTATAATCAGTTTATGATTTCACGAACTTTGCCGAGTTACGGGTACGGATTCTTCGGTAATACTTACCCATTGCACAGTAGCATAAGGTTTTCCATTGCCACCATTTTCTCTTTCCGAGCGGTCAAAACGGGAACTGAAGGACGGATAGCAGATGGATATAGGCATATAGTAAGTTTTGGACAAACCAAGCTCTGCGTCAATTTCAGGCTAATCTAATACTTACCCCCCCCCCCCCCCCCTCTGAATGAAGGTTATTTTTTTTGCTTCTGCCACACTATAAAAAATAACCTTCATTTAGGGGGGGGAATAGTATAATCAATTGGGTGTATACTTCGTACATGCCCAAATAATCTTTATTCCTATCTAAGCGCAACTAGCTAGATATAGCAAAAAATGGGACTTCCTCGTTGAGTGATTGGTTAATTACCCTTGATGCACTTAGAAATAAAGATTATTCGGGCTAGTACGAAGTAGATAAAGGTACTGAGTAGACTTTTCGTGGTCGCCAATTACACTTTCGGGTTAAGAACCAGGCGAATTTCCAATTAGATAGCAACCGAGAACCTGCAAATCAGTGCCTAGTACCATACAGTAGGTTCTAAGTAAATTCGACTTTTACTAGTCGGGATAGACCTTGTAATATATCCTAAAAAGCAACGCTTTTTACACTTTACGCAAGGTTTTGATGGTGTTCGGAGCCTTTAAGGCTACTGTAGAAATAGCGCGATTCTCTTTAATCTTCAGGGTATATTACAAGGCCCACCCCAACTAGTAAAAGTCAAATTTTCTTAGAACCTACGGTAAAGTCATTGACCTAACAAGCAAAGAACGGGCTTCGTAAACATAGGTTTCTCGTTTATACTCTCTATGCTCTGCAACATCCTTCAGCAATTTATTCGCAACCGTATTCCACGTGACACCGAGTAGCCTCGGACAACTGGCTCACGAAATCAAAATACCTCTTCCCGCTCCTAGCCTTCTCTATGGGAATATTCTGTAACCAATATGAAATGTGCGCTGAACGGTGACTTAATATTCTCCCGTTTAATCGTACAGTCCTATTAGAGCCATTTATTCCTTTCAAGTATAAACATACTATCTCCTAGCTTTACGAAAGTGCCATGGCTTATTTATCAAGAGAGTTTCGGATGCAGAAAGCGTCCGATCCATTAAAGTTTTCGGAACCGAGGGTCAGTTACATTCCGCATTTTACAGTCTACGGATGTTCCGTTAGACGTCCAATCGCCGGAGGCAAGAAGGCGACTTATTAACCTATATTCTATAGGTTCTTATTTAATTTGACTTTTATTAATTAGGATAGGCCTTATAATATACCCTAAAAAGTAATACTTTTTACGCTTTAAGCAAAGGTTTTAATAGTATTTAGAGCCTTTCAAGGCTAGAAATAGCCCGATTTCTCCTTAATTTTTAGGGTATATTATAAGGCCTATCTTAACTAGTAAAAGTTAAATTTAATAAGAACCTATAGTAACTAATATGCCGATGCATAAATACCCCGCGCAACATCCAACAATGATGTCCGGTTGGCCTGAAATTTTCGCTAAAAGTTGTGAGCATCCTACCAATGGCGGCCATCTGGCAAAATTTGTACGCACAGTTGCCCATGCCCAGCAGGTATGCCAGCCCTATGAGGCGGAAGCGGCAGAAAGGGAATTGATGGTTACTGGCGGCATGTGGCTCAAGATCCAGAATATGAGTAAGGCTTTCAGTGATGCTGTACCATCCTAGTTCTTTATAATTTTTCCCAGTCGGCGCTGACAATATGATGCGCCGCTCGTTGTCGATTCAGTAGAGGATAGGTTTAGTAAGATATGGGTTCACGGGGCTGGATTCGGGGCCTTTCTGGCCGTTCCAAGTTTTTTTACCTTCCAAATCCCCCGATTATATTCACGCCAAAGTTCTCTAAAGCAATCTCCTCGCCAAAAGCATAGCAAGAACACCTGCAATTGTTCCACTATTAATCACCCCCCATCGCAAAACCATCATTCCCGTTAACATATCAGCTAATTCTTTCATAGCAGCCTGCTCGTTTACTCTAGGAAATGGTTCATCCGGAACTGGAACTTCCAGAATCCTACACAATGGTTCCCAGCCCTCTTTCACATTGAAGAAATGAAGTCTCTGTGGCGGAACGACACGTTTAAGCCAGTGGATATGGTATTGAGCGAATTCTGGTCAATGTGAGTAACATGACATTAGATACGAGCTACTCCGATCTAGTCGAATAGGATTGAAGACATACCTTTGCCAGTCGGCGGACTAGGAGGAGAAATCCCATAATGTCCAGAGAACCTACTCCCTACCAGGCATAATTCCATTATAATCTCACTACCAAGAAATCGAACGACCTACCGTATCCACAAATCCTCTAATGCCCAGGGAAAATATCTGAATACGGGAATCGGCCACAGCATAATCTTCATTATCAACGGCTGTACAGCCAAGACTACCATATCATTCCAGCTTTTCCACCAAGCATCAGGTTCGCGCACAGTACATATCACAATAGCTTCAGGGTAAGCATCGAGTAACTCGGGGGTTAGTGCTGCACCCCAAGTATCGGTTACTGCTACGTAGCCTGCCAGGAGAGATTTTAGGGATGAGTGGATAAATTCCGGATCAGCGTCCAGGCGGAGCATTTGTCCCCATGTTTTGATAGTTGCTAATAAGGCAGAGGGGTTAACATCAAATGTTCAGTCAAAGTTGGCAATATGGAAGCTGACATTCTTCGTCTTGAAAGAGAATTGTTCCGGTATGATATACCGGCCCTCCTAGAAGACGTTCGAGTGCTGCGGACATGGACATTGTTCCGGTCCCACCGAAACCACTGCCTATGACTTTTATTTCGCGGGAGAGGTTTGTGGGTTTTATTACTGTTCCGCTGCGGAGTTTATCGACCATGGATGTCATTTTTGGGGATTGTTGGATTTCGGTGGAGGAGTTTGGCAATATTTTGAAGTGGAATTGGGAAATTTACGTAAAGTGAGGTTTGGATTGGGTTCCTTGGGGCCCAGCGCCTATATGCACAGAACAGCGAGTGCATAGCTTGGTAGCAAAAAGTTACTAGAAATGCCAAGAATGCCCAGGCCATACTGACAGGAGTTATTAGAAGGGTAGACCTTCTAAAATTCATTAAAGCTGCGCAGGCCTGATCACGTTTCTGCCACCACTGTTAGCATTGATAGGGTTTCGAAAATACCGTATTTTGGAACCTAATACCTATATTTTTGTGGCATTGTCGTATTAGCTATTTACAATACCATACCGCACGCGACTTTCCCCTATTCCTAATATAGCTTAGTTACTCCTCGACGCGACGACCTGTTAACCAGAGAGTTAGTAAATGCAAAGCAGTTACTTGGAAAGAGGAAGAGGGTGGCGATGAGGACGATGAAGGCGTCGATATTGATTTTTAATGGTATATTGCAGTGTTTCAATGAAGACCCCAGCCCAACATGTGATAGCCATAGGATCTTAACCAGTGATTAGGGATAGCAAATTACATATAAATTTGATTATAATACAAATATTGTAACTTGTAAGGGGTAGACTTCAATACACCTTACAAATTAGAGTCACATGATCTACTATACCTGTTTAAGGAGTCGCTAGGCCTAATAGAGCATAGTGGTTAGATCTTGAATGCATCAGCGCGTCAACCCTACCAAGCCCTTGAATCTCTTGCTTTTAATAGATATTTATTAGCAAGCATATGTCCTATATAGATAGAAGGTATTTCCAGACCCTTTTTAGACGTTATTTTTCATCGGAAATATGTATGGTTATACCATGTGATGAGACCAATTGCTTCGAAGAATACCGACCGCTAGTCGTAGTCGAGGATACAAGAATTCGAGAAGCAAAGTCAAGAGAATACAGAGCGCCGCACCGCTCTTTACTCTACATTCCCTGCTCTCGACCCTTTACCCTTTTCGTCCCCCATGTTTTAACTCCCCTTACTACACTAAATCGTCACATCAAGCTATTCCATCCATCCATCCATCACAGAATGAAAGATAAAAGAAAGATGAAGAGGAGAGTAAGAGAAAATTACAGCTAGCAGTAGGACGTTTGAAGACGATTCAAATTCCTAATTCCGTTCTTCCAACCCGCACTATCACTAGTTAACTCAACCCAACTTATCGTAATGTGATATACAAACTTTTCTCCCCTGATGCAGCTCGAAATTTCTAAGCACCTAGCCTTAGACTTTTGAGAAAGCTGGCCGGGGCTCAGAAGAAGACAGTTAACTCTAATCCAAAGACGTCTGTTTGTTAGTATAATCTAATCTATTCCAGGGATCTACTTAAGAAGAGAAAACAGACTTGGTTTCTAGGTCTATTGCAGTAGATTTTGTTTCAACTTTCAAGATGCTATGTCTATATCTATGTTGCATTCTTATTATTTTGACTAGATACATGTGATCATTCCTACAGGTTTACACAACGTGTACAACAGCTTGTAGATATTATAAGATTAAGACTAGGACTGAAATTAAGGCAGAGAGTAATGTCACCTCTGCAACTTCGGCCTCTGCTTCTAGGGATAGGATACTACTGAGCAGACCAGCACATGACACAGAGCTTGAGGATGTACATACAACGAATATCTCGAAAAGTACCTCAACCAAACTAACTTAACGTTTAGTTAGTAGAATAAGCAGGCAGTTAAGATCTACAGATCTACAGCAGGCACGTATAGTATCGTAAAAGGTGTTCTGTAGAAGTAGAAAGCCGGGCGTAGTTAGTGGCTTGTACCGCAGAGGCCTATAAAGTCTGACTTGGAAATACGAGAGGCTTACAAACCTACTTTGCTTCCGAGGAGTGCAGCGACGTAGCGAGGCTCCGGAATAGACAAACCTACAGTACCTTGCACGAATTGTGTTATCGATTTTTGGCCTATGCGGTACTCTTTTTTACAATAACACCTAACACTATTTCTTTAATGATAAATCAACTACAAATTTAAAAAACTTAAAATAAAAATATATTATTTTTTATATAGCTCTATTCCTTCCCCTAAAATATTATAGAAAAATTCCTACAATCAAATGATTTTTGAATTTCGAATTACAAGTGTTCCAGCAAAAAAAGAGCGCGCACAGGCCAAAAATCGATAAAACAATTCGTGTAAGGAACTGCAACAGCCGCCAATTAGGCAAGAATAATTTCAAGTAACTTTTACCTTGTAGTTAAGGTAGTAATTATAGATAACTACTAGTAGCAGAGCACGGCTCTTAAACGATATCATACCTGGAAGCTTCGCGCAACCTTCTTACCAAGAGCGAAAACCAGCGCAGAACAGTAATCGAGAAAGTTAACCTCTCTACTCACCCGTAGCCACTGTTATCGAGGTTATTACTCTCGTCATTTTCAAGGACTTTTTTTTTTCCAATTTCGCTGGCGGCAGTCGTAGCCGAGGAGCCCAAACGGGTCGCCCTTCTCTACTATAGGCTCACCTCCCTGGCTCACTTGCTCAGCCTAGCTCAGTTTGGCTCACCCACAGCTCAGGCTATAGCAACAACAGCTCAGGTCCAAAGACGGAAATGGAAATTGCTCATGCCGAGATTCCGATATCGAATAGCCTATTGGTGCTATGTCCGGAAGGCAGCGTCGATGACAACACATCACACTCTGCACTCGAATGTTGGCACCGGAAGGGCTGCGCCATTCTCCTTTGTGCATGCATTTCCTAATGCATATATTACTGCCTCGACCCCGCTCCTATCTGCAGCGAGCTCTAACTGGCACTGACAATGTTGTTCGGAGGACCAGGACCAGGGAAACGGCCAAATCCACAAATTAGGAATTTAGCAATGGGTTTCTTTCTTACGATTCATACAATCCCTTCCTGCGTAGGTTTTGATTTGTTAGGATACCCAGCTGTGGAGTGAGAAAGGATAGCATGCCCGGTTTGACCCCGCCATGTGACAACGCTAACAGCGGCGAGCAAGTCAGTTGCTGCACTTCGATGAATTCGAATAGAAGCTATCTGCAATTCACTTTGGCGAAGTCAGGTAGTGATTTTCATGGCTCAATTATCCCTGCGCTGATGCCCAACAGTTTCGGATTTATTTAACAGAGCAACTATCACTGTCATTAGATCAAAAAGCAAGGTTCATACCATTTTGAGATAGAGTGTTTGTCTTCTATCCACCAGCTTCGCAGATCTCATTCCGCTCTGCCAAATGGCCACGCCTCCTGTATCATCGAGAACGGCCGAGAAGCCGGGGCAGCTTTCCGATGAAGAGACATGGCTGCGCAAAAATTTCGATGGTTTTATCGTCTCTCGTTCTTCTGGTGACAATGACGAGCCCGTGCAATATAACAGAGAGTCTGTGTTAGCGCTCACAAACGGCACATCGAAACATTTGCACGGTTTCACGAGTCATGCTTGGAATTGGGTCCATTTGCCTGCATTCAATGTTGGTAATGTTAGCGTCGACTGTCGGACTGATAAATAACATAGCTGACATAAGCAGAGCTCCTGGGTAAAGGTCAGTTAAGCCCAGCTATTAAGTAACAAGGTCACTGCTGGATCAGGTACTGAACTTAACAAAGGAATTGGTCAAGTCTTTGCAGCATAGACGTATCATCCCTGAATATTTCCAAGGCAACAACGTCTATCACTTTATTACGGACTCGTTTTCTGTCAGTACTGGAGTGACAGTATCACGAAAGAACGAAGCGGATGAAGGAAGAAACGACTATATGGTCGCTCTTGCCGTAAGA
This sequence comes from Pezicula radicicola, assembly GCA_003008705.1. Taxonomy (NCBI): domain Eukaryota; kingdom Fungi; phylum Ascomycota; class Leotiomycetes; order Helotiales; family Dermateaceae; genus Pezicula; species Pezicula radicicola. Next base: position 155,341 of record PDUO01000061.1, on the reverse strand, counting down.
CTCCCGCAACCTATATCACAGTTCTTTCTAATTTTAGCACACAGATGCCGTATTTCGACTCGGAAACTAATCAATACCTCGAAATGCGAGCCGACCCCGATCAAGGACGAGCCAACCTCAATACCTGCCACAAGATGCAGAGACTGGAAAAGGAATACGGACTCGAGGACGAATCTGGTGTGGGCGTGCTGGCTTCACGCACGCTGGATCAATACTTCTACGCCAGTAACACCAAAAGACTCGACAAAGACCAAGTCGTCTATCGTTCTACGAAAAGCATCCAAAAAACTTGGCAATTTTGAAAGCCAACAGGGACAATGCGAAATTGAGCAGGTCGAAATCAAGCAAGTCGAAATCTAGCAGGGTGAAATCAAGCCAGACAACATCGATTGAACCTTACACCAGAATCTTGATGGTTGGCACTTTGAGATTGTGGAGGATCGGGAGTTGGGTGTTCTGCCTCTCAGAATCGAACTTTCCAAGTCCACTAACCGTGTCTTAGATACTGTTATTACAGCCTTTCCGGACCGTTGGTGCTCGACAAGTCACTAGACAATCAACAAAATCGCACCCTGACGATGGAGGCAAAAATCCATTCTTGTTTGAACCTGGTTCGTCTTTGGATCCGAGTTCTCCCCATTTCAACGCACGGGCATACGTGAGAGCAATGCTGGATATACAACATCGAGATCCAGAAAGGTTTGCACCGAGGTCCTCGGGTATTGCGTTTAAGAACTTGAATGCATATGGCTACGGGGTGGCTACCGACTACCAGAAGAGCGTTGTGAACATCTTCTTGGAAACTGTCAGTTGGGTGAGGCGAATGGCGGGAGCAGACAAGCCTCGAAGAATTGACATCTTGAGGGACCTGGCCGGCATTGTCGAAAGCGGTGAAATGCTTGTTGTCCTGGGACCTCCAGGCTCTGGCTGTTCCACCTTCCTTAAAACGATTGCAGGGGAGACTCATGGGTATCATGTGGATCCATCTTCGTACATCAACTACCAAGGTAAATTTGGGCGACTATTATTCTACCGTTAGTGCTAACAAATACCCTGCAGGAATCAGTCCTGAACGCATGCACCACGACTTTCGCGGAGAGGCGATTTACACATCCGAAGTTGACGTCCATTTCCCAATGTTATCCGTCGGCGACACACTCACATTTGCAGCGCGAGCCAGGGCTCCGCAATTCATTCCAGGACATGTCAATAGAGACGTGTATGCCAATCACACCCGCGACGTTGTTATGGCTATGTTCGGAATTGGGCATACTGTCGACACACGAGTCGGGGATGATTACATCCGCGGCGTCAGCGGGGGTGAACGAAAACGTGTCACAATTGCTGAGGCAGTTTTGAGTGGTGCTCCTCTTCAGTGCTGGGATAATAGTACCCGTGGGTTAGATAGCGCGAATGCGATCGAATTTTGTAAAACGCTCCGAACTTCAGCAGATATCACTGGTACAACTTCTGCGGTTTCAATCTACCAAGCACCTCAAAGTGCTTTCGATGTATGTATTATACAGTATCTTGCTCCTACAAGCTGACATTTCTTTAGTTCTTTGACAAAGTAATTGTGCTTTTCGAAGGACGACAAATCTACTTCGGACACACAACCACAGCTAAGGCGTATTTCGTTAACATGGGTTTCGAGTGCCCGAATCGGCAGACCACAGCCGACTTTCTGACGTCAATGACTAGTTCTCGTGAACGAGTTATCCGTCCAGGGTTTGAAGGCAGAGTACCTCGCACTCCTGATGAGTTTGCCCAGGCGTGGAAAGATAGTTCTGATTACCGAAAGTTGATTGAAAACATTGATGCGTATGACCGAAAGTACAATTTTGATGGAGAACACTTGGAGAACTTCAAGCACTCGAGAAAACTCCAGCAAGGCCACGGACAGTAAGTGAATACAGATTGCCAAGCTGGATCAAAGGATAGCTAATTGATTTAAACAGGCGTGTAAAGTCTCCATACACTTTAACGTACCTGCAGCAAGTCAAACTCTGCTTGTGGCGCGGTTACCAAAGACTTGTGGGTGATCCTAGCCTGACAATTTCACAAGTCTTTGGGAACTTCCTCATTAGTTTGATCCTTGCCAGTCTTTTCTATAACCAAAAGGAAAATACTGGTAGTTTCTTTGGAAGAGGAGCTCTTATTTTTTTTGCTATCCTCATGAACGCCTTCGGAAGCGCACTCGAAGTAAGTGAAGATATCACCTTTCGCTACCCTTGCCTGTAGCTGATCAAAGACTAGATCTTGACCCTATATGCTCAGCGCCTGATCGTCGAAAAGCACTCAAGATACGCTTTCTACCATCCATCGTGTGAAGCATTCGCGTCCATGCTCATGGACCTCCCAGCGAAAGTTGCGAATGCGATCATCTTCAACTTGACGCTCTACTTTATGACAAACTTGAGGAGAGAGCCCGGTCCTTTCTTTTTCTTTGTGCTAGTATCATTCTTCCTCACTTTGACTATGTCTATGATATTTAGATCTATTGCCGCCATGTCTCGGGCACTTGCACAAGCCATGGTGCCCACAGCTCTCTTCATCCTCTCGATTATCATATACACTGGTTTCGCCATCCCTACTAAATATATGCTTGGTTGGTCTAGGTGGATCAACTATCTTAACCCGGTAGCTTTTGGCTTTGAAGCTCTTATGACCAATGAGTTTCACGGTCGAGATTTCCCTTGCTCGTCCCTAGTTCCTTCGGGAGAAGGCTATGAGAATATCAGCTCTATGGAGCAAACCTGCTCTTCGGTCGGTTCTGTTCCGGGATCCAGTTCTGTCAACGGCGATAGGTTCATAAATTCTTCCTACGGATACTATAATGCGAACAAATGGAGGTGCGTATCTTTGGCTTTTTGATAGCTTCTGTAAAATGAATACTGACCTTGACCAGGAACTTTGGCATCATAATTGCATTCATGACATTCTTCATGCTTGTATATCTCTTAGCCACCGAGTGGATCTCTGCAAAGAAGTCACGTGGCGAGGTTCTCGTCTTCCGTCGCGAACATCTGTCAAAAACAAAACAGAAAAGAAGCTCTGACGATATCGAAACCCAGAGTTCCAATCCGACTATCACTGAAACTGACAATGGTCTTGATGCTACTATTTTGAGGCAGACGTCCATCTTTCACTGGCAAGACGTTTGCTACGATATCAAGATCAAGGGGCAGCCGAGACGAATCTTAGATCACGTCGACGGCTGGGTAAAACCAGGCACTCTTACCGCATTAATGGGCGTCAGTGGGGCTGGTAAAACCACTCTCCTAGATTGTCTGGCAACTAGAGTTACAACTGGGGTTATCACAGGTGAAATGCTTGTGGATGGACATAGCCGGGACGCGTCATTTCAACGGAAAACTGGATACGTTCAACAGCAAGACCTACACCTCTCGACCTCGACTGTACGTGAAGCGCTTAACTTTAGTGCACTACTTCGCCAACCTGCAGACATCTCGACAGAGGAGAAACTAGACTATGTTAATCAAGTCATTAAACTCTTAGATATGCAGGAATACGCCGATGCAGTCGTAGGAGTTCCAGGCGAGGGTCTAAACGTTGAGCAACGGAAGCGTTTAACGATTGGTGTTGAGCTAGCCGCGAAGCCTCAGCTCCTCCTCATCCTTGATGAGCCAACATCCGGTCTTGACAGCCAAACGTCGTGGGCAATTTGTGATCTTATGGAAAAATTAAAAATTCTCGGCCAAGCGATCCTTTGTACTATCCATCAACCTTCTGCTATACTATTCCAGCGCTTCGACCGACTTCTGTTCCTTGCCAAAGGTGGAAAGACTATATACTTTGGTGATATTGGAGAAGATTCCAACGTTTTAACAGCCTACTTTGAGAAGAACGGCGCTCCCAAATGCCCTAGTAACGCGAATCCGGCCGAGTGGATCCTAGAAGTTATTGGAGCAGCGCCCGGAACGACTACCAGTGTTGACTGGCATCAGGTTTGGCGGAACAGTCCGGAGTTGCTCGCAGTTCAGCAGGAGCTTGCAGGAATGAAGAGGAATACCATCAGCGATGGGCCGAGCACTCCAAATACCGAAGCATTCCAATACCGCGAATTTGCTGCCCCATTCTTAGTTCAATTACGGCAGGTAACCGTACGTGTTTTCCAGCAGTATTGGCGATCGCCATCTTTTATCCATTCCAAGCTTTCCCTCTGTCTACTTTCGGTGAGTAAAAGGCCTGAATTTCAATTTCGATATGCTAATTTTGCTCTCTTCTAGGGCCTATTCGTCGGTTTTTCTTTCTTTAAGGCCAAGAACACTCAGCAGGGTCTTCAAAACCAAATGTTCGCGATGTTTATGCTATTGACTATATTTGGGCAATTGGTTGAGCAAAGCATGCCACATTTCATTACTCAACGCGCCTTATACGAGGTGCGCGAACGGCCTTCCAGAGTATACTCGTGGAAAGCATTTATGCTTGCTAATATTGCTGTCGATATCCCGTGGAGTATTTTGATGGCTATCTTGCTATTCTTTCCTTGGTATTACTCCGTTGGCTTCTACCAAAACGCTACATTTACCGACTCTGTTACCGAAAAGGGAGCTTTAATGTTTTTGTTTATTTTGGCATTCCTGTTGTTCACGTCTACATTCAGTACCATGGTTATTGCCGGCATGGATAGTGCCGAGACAGGTGGCAACCTTGCCAATTTGATATTTTCGCTGTGCTTGATATTCTGCGGGTAAGTTCTACTTTGAATCCAAGAAAACAACTTTTAGCTAACGCATATCGTTTTTCCAGTGTCCTTGTCCGTCCTCAAGCCATGCCAGGGTTCTGGATATTTATGTATCGCGTCTCGCCTTTCACGTATCTCGTTAGCGGCATGCTTTCCACCACCGTCTCTGGAGCACCCGTCGTCTGCGCTATTAACGAATATCTTACGTTCGAATCCCCAGCGAATATGACTTGCGGGGAGTATATGGGACCTTATATTTCAAGAGGAGCAGGGTATCTACTGGACCCAAACGCTATCGACAACTGCAAATTTTGCACCTTCGATTCCGCAGACATTTTCCTGCATAACGTGAACGCTCCATGGAGTGAGGCGTGGAGAAACTTGGGCATCGTGTGGGCGTATATTATCTTCAATGTTTTCGCTGCTGTTTTCCTCTATTGGCTACTACGAGTGCCAAAGAATAAGAAGAAAGAAAAAGCAGAATGAAGAGATGGACTTGAATGTGGAGGTTTGAGGCTTGAATTGTGGGGTAAGACTGGCAGGCTATTTAAGGCGTGTATCTCAGCTATAATAATGTAATCACTTAGGGTTAAAGATTCATATTGCTATATACTATTGCCTACAGCTAGCTACATATTGAAGGTTGCCAGAGTTGTATCCCGGTCAGAGACTCTGCCTCATGCAAGATCTCAATATTTCCTGGTATTCCCAACTGTTATCCTAGTTTTGCACTTAACTCGAAAGCCTTGGCCGCCTACAGACATAAACAGCGCCAGCAGAAAGAATGGTTACTTCTCAGTATACAGTCCACATCCGTGGGAGTGCTATCCAGCACCACCTGTAGATCCATCAATCATCCTCCTGAGAGTCAGTCGAGAGAAGTTCTGCTCCCGATCCTCTGACAGAAGAGGGGGTTTTCAAATAGTCCAAACACTATCCAGCATCTGAACCCTAGAATCCACCCATTAACCCGTCTCCCCATCCTACGGGGTCTCGTGCTCCCGCAATGCCAGTCCTTTGGATTCTGCTTCTCCTCCCGGGATCCTCCCGGAATCCCAACAAGGCAGGAGATCCGTATTTTCTAACGGTAGTACGTCTTCCGTAATATTAGATGAAATGTAAAATGTGACACTCCACTAAATTATTAGCTAAAGAGAAGATGTAACCTCCTATATACCGCCAATTCTAGGATCTATTCTCCATATCAACCCCCATTTCTCCCATTATACTTCAAAGCACTAACGCAGCACCAGCGACCATAGCAGGATAGGCTAATTAAAGACCTATTCCTTGATCTTTGGTGAAGCTACTAAAGCAGGAGGTTACAAGGTGTAGGGGGAATGTATATAGAGCGGGGTTTAGCTCGACGATCCTGTGTAATATCTAGCGAGGTGATATTCGAAGTGACGGGGTTAGGTGCACTCTTCTAGACACCCTCCTGCGAGAAGAAGGGGAGAGGCTCTGTACGCGCACCTTTGAAGCTTAGCGATTTGGCTGATTGCTACAGGAAATCCCTTAGTTCGCCTACGTAGGCTTGGAGAGCTAAGGATTTACGCGCGGTATTGTTTTATTTTGATCACTTGGGTAGCATAGCGATATCATAGCAATTGTGAGCAGCAAAGAGAACAGACTGGGTGCTGAGGCCGAGACTAGCTGTTGATCGTGATCAGTGGGGTGTAGGTGTTAGGGCTCTAGAATGAACATAAACAATATTACTAACTTCTATAGATGAGCGTCCCTACAGTCAACGCCTACCTACGTATTCGGTTCTTTTGTATTCTCATCCCCGATCTCAATCACGTTTCCTCTCATGTACTCTCTTTACTCCTAATCTTGCCCAAAGCTGAAGGTTCTACTCCATTTACTCCTGAAAATTGCTATATTAGGAGAATACTGACTCCCCAATCATGGGTAGTACAACCCGCGCGGAAACGAAATCGTGTTCCCCGCCGGCATCATGCAGATCCCTGTCTTCGATGTAAATGTACCTCAGTACCTCAGTTATGGAGCCTTTGGAGCGGTTTCAGGTCATGAGCTTTCTCACGCATTTGACTCCACTGGTCGCCATTAGGATCAAAACGGAAACTACACAGACTGGTAGACTAAAAGCACAGTTTCTACCTTCCAGGAGCGCGCAGACTGCTTTGTGGAACAGTATTATAATTTACGGTAGAAGGACCGGATGGAAAACCTCTCTACAGTATGTTACCATAAGTCTATGCTCTTACCCTATTTTACACCAAAACTTATACCTAATACTTTAAAGGTTTATAGTAAAGAAGGAATAATTAATTAAAGTCTTTATACTAGACTTATTTATTCGATAGTTAAATATATTTTTCTATCTCTATATTAAAATTATAAGAAACTAGGATTAATTAATAGGGATTAGAAGTAAGAGGAGTATAGAATTTACTAGTTTTACACTAAAATTCACTTAAAATTTACTATCCTAAATTATTTACTATTTCTTATAGCAACTACTAGATATAATTAAAATCTAATATAGAAAAGTCTACTTTAAATACTAAAAATACTTTATATTTAAATTTTTAGGTATACTTATAGCCTAATTTTAAGATATATAAGTAGGTATACTAGGAGTGTTTTAGTGTAAAACAGGGTAGGAGCACAGACTTATGGTAACCCACTGTATGTCAATGGGAAACTCACGCTTGGCGAGAATATTGCAGATGCGGGTGGCATTACCGCATCTTTTGCCGCTTGGAAGAAACGCCAGTCAGAGACGCTAAACCAAAATCTTCCAGACCTTGATCACTTCTCACCAGAGTAGCTTTTCTTCGTAAGCTACGGGAACTAGTACTGTAGGAAGTCGAGAAAAGAGACAGCTATTAGCCGCATTTATACAGACCCCCATGTGTAAATCCTCATCATTTTGGAGTAGAAATGACCTACGTTATTTTAACAGTTGCTACTCATGAGATTTTACTTATACTCCTAAAGCATCTCAAAAAGCTCCTCAAACTTTTCCAAACCACCATACTGACTCTGATTTCATACGGGCCAAAATGGGCAAGGATTTTAGGCACGATGGAGAATTCCAAGGACTTTCTAGAGAGCTTCAGTTGTCCTACCCGAGAGCCTGTATGTGAGCTCTGGTAGGCTGTTTATATAATTAGTTTTGAGGTTGTAGGCAAGGCGGCAAAAGTAGTGACATTGTATCACGAAGGTCTGGAAATAGGGACTTAGGTTATAATCATATCTGTATGTGTATCACTAACCTATTTCTCAACGACTGGGTTTCCTTTACGTTTCATTCCTACTGTGATATATCCTTTTGGTTAAAATAATATAGTTCCCTTAAATAGTACCCTTCTAATTTTATGTCACAAAGTTGTTGAGTTAAGGTACCCATGAGCGGTCGTCCTCGCACATGGATCTCAGCGGCCGTCTCTGCAGTATACACATAGTTTGGTACTTCTTTGATTAAGCTCTAGCTAACTATATTATAGCAAGACCCAAAAACTCCAAGATTCCAGTTCAATCAGGCCACGACTGAGCACAGGTCTTGAGACTGGGAAGACCTTCACTTGTGTCGCTTTTACCGCATACTTCGGATGCCACACAACTCTCTATGCCAACCTTGTCTTTATTACAAACATCTCAAGCATTCGATATGTCATTAAAGCTCTCTTTATTCCTCACGCTCCTTCTTCTCCTTCGCCTTCTGACTTGCTCCCTTGATTAAATGACTCAAATCACCGACCGGCAGACTGATTGGAAAATCCACTGATTCAAATAACATGGCAGCCACGTTATACCAAGAACACAGACTTGCGAAAAATATACAACCTCCTCCACCTTTCGAAAGTCTTGTTCCAGCAACCACGTTCCCGTCTGCTAGCAACCAGAAAGACCTTTGATTTGTCAGTATGCTACAGCTTGAGTTTTAAGAGTTTGGGATGGAAGCCTTACGCCGTAGCGAAGAAAAAGCCGAGATCAGCCGATAGGAAGATGAAGAATAGGACGGCGTTGGTTCGTAAGGTACAGATGAGGAATATGGCGCAGACCAATGCCATGCCCAGGTGCAAAAAGCCAAAGCCCGCCAGGAAGGGTGGTGTCATGGTCTGGCTGCCGTCGGTTGTGTAGGAGGAAATAGCGGCGTATCGAGGACTAGCTGTGTCAACATGCTAACAAGGTTTGAGGGAATAGGGGACGAAAAGTACTCGAATGTTGCCGCGAAGCCCAGGAAGTAGGAACCAAAGGTGAAGAAGATGGCTGAGGGGAAGGTATTGCCAAGCAGGAATTCGAGAAGGCCTATTATGATCAAGAGCATATCGCCGAAGAAGTAGTTGGCTCCGCTGTCAAAGGTTTTAGTGGGAGGTCAGAGTCGAGGTTTAGTACTCCCATTGAGGGACCTTACATAGTGGAAGAGAAACCAGCTGCTCCCCTCCAACCCATCATTTCAGCACCTAACGGGGTGAGTGACACGGCGAGACCAATAATCCCTCTATGGAGTAGACGTTAGTTCCATGCTTCAAGTGAAAATGCACTTGGGCCATAAGCTTACACCGGAGTTGGATTCCCAAATGTCTTTCTTAGGTCTCCTGCGACTCTGTTCTGAGGTGAAAGATAGAGCTTCTCGAACATCTCGGGCGTCATGGTCAGGTTCGTGGTTGCCGGCTTTAGGTCCTCCATAGGACTCAGGGTGGATCCATTTCCATTTGTCTGTCGACGGTCCAATGCCTCTTTCGTATAGAACTCGTCCTTGGTGTAGCTAGACATGGTAGAGAAGATGTTTTGGGCAGGAATTGGAGTTTTTGGTACAAGCTGGAGACAATTGAGAACGAAGTAGTGTTCAGAGGATACGCAGACGAGGGGAGGGGAGGGGAGGTGGCCAGTCTTTTGAAGGACAGCAACAGAGCTAGTAGAGGCTCACTGAAGCTCCATATCCCCGCATGTACTCCGCAAAATCCTAAACCCCAAGACCGGCACGGCATGGTAGGACCCCGAGTCCGAAGTATAAGTTCATCAGAAGACCCTGTTGAAGAGCCAAGAAAATCCATTGAATTTGGCTGTCCCACGTGGCTTCCATTCCCCGCTCTCACACAAAGAACATACCATGCTACAGTATGCACTGTACCTAGTAAATGAAAGAGAAATGAAACAGCGTTGGTATAGATGAAGCTTGATTCAGGCTCGATGTGGTCATCGTAAGGTTTGGTGGTTCCTTATAGCCGGGCCCGTCACTTACCCTTGGTCCTCCTCCCTTCACTCAGCTTTCCCGCACGGGCCAGCTTCTCCAGGATCTCACTTGTCAAGTTGCGAAGCTTAAATTGTGACGACCAATGCAGTGTGCAGTGCACACTTTCGAGCGGGTTCCGAACTACGCCACAACACAATTAGGCGAGGAAACAAAACTACACAATATTATCAACACCTTGATTTCTAGCTGTAATGGATATAAATGATTATCATCAATCTGTACTCGTAGAAAAAGACTGATATGATTTTATATAACTTAGGGTGTGTGTGTGGATTTTAAGTAGGAGGCGGTGCACAAGCCTACGATTATATGCCGAAAACTTTTATGTGATTTTTCTTTCTCCACCCCCACCCGACTCCGATGAACGAATTTCTTTTCCCTGCTCCATAGAGGGGCTAACTCAAGCCCAACACACGGAAATACACGAGGGAAAATTCTAGACAGCAACAGCGTTCAATGGATTTCGGCTAGGAATCTCCTTTTATAGCATTGGCATTGTTTTTGTTTCTCGGCCCAAGGGGAGTAACAGAAGATTCGCCAAGAGGGGATACGTTGATTCTACCTCAGTATAATCCAGTCACCTCTTCCCCAGGAGCTATTACGGAAGGAATCAAGCCCATTTACGATCGCTCTACTATTCGTAGAAACTAGTTAATAGCTACTACTTAAAAATTCCAGATATTGGCAAGTATAGAAACAGAGATAGCGAGGTTGAATAGACTTACCTATTCGCCTTATAATGGTCCCTGAAACAGTGTTGAAGACCTGTCTATAGTTTAACAATGTACTATGAGAAACATTAGATTAACAGTTCGTAATGTTATATAATAAATCATCAAATCCACAACCCCTAGCGACGGTATAGTAGCACTAAAGAAAGCCGTAATAAAACTACCTTGTTTAACTCGAGCTTAGGTAGAATATTTTAATATAAAACTATAGGTTTTTTTATATAAAAGAGATTATTTACACTTGCTACCTAGTAATATGTTATAGATGGTTAGTACTCTCGCTTAGCTCACACTAGCGAGCTCCTTTTACTGCCGGTCTCGCTAGTTGCTTCTCACATAGGATAGGTGGTGTTCTTAGTCTTACTACTTGTGTTTTAAGATGGCGGTAGTGCTTCGGGTATCAAGCGAGCTATAAACTCTATGTTAGATTTTTGAAGGATAACTCGATTATAGAATAAAGTAAGGTCTAACGGGGGTATATATACACATAAAAAGTGGGCTAAAAACGTGTCCACAAGTCACCTGATTTCCGGCTGACACTCTACGCTTACAAGGTAGGTTTCATCCACTCTAGATTAGCCTCCTAAAATCCCTTGACCGCTCGCTTGTCCTTGTCTACATCCTCGCAAGAGCTCTCGAAAGAGTAATCTAGGTAAGTAAATCTAGCTTTGCTCTAGTTGGATAGTTGAAAGCAGCTTTATCAAACCTTAAGCAACAAACAGAAGCTTGCATGCCAAATTCCCATGTAACAAACCCTAATCATCTAACAGAAGATTTTAACAGCCTTCATAAACATTTTGTACAGTCTGAAAAGAAACCGTTCGTAAAGAAGCTCGGGGCGGGAAAGTATACATACGATGTATAATACACCAATCAGCGCACTAATGCCAATACAGCTTTGTAAAAAGATCATGCAACTGAAGATGCCAATAATGTCTACAAAGTTACGCGTGAGTGAGGCAAGATAGATTTTAAGTATCACGGAAGTAATGAACTTTGTCTCGAGTGCTCTCTAGCTTTGGTCTGTTGAGCCCACGGAAGACGTGATGACATAGACACCCTCTGGAGACATGGCGATAGACTTGTCGCCCGGCAGTCTGGACACAACAGACTAACCAAGCCCAACCTAGCAAAAGGAGTATCAGGTTGACTATTGGCATGATAAGGGGAGGGGGGGG
>PDUO01000061.1:73639-143487 GCA_003008705.1 Pezicula radicicola | reverse complement strand
GGGGGGGGGTTCTATGTGAAATGGGCCGATGGGAGCTGCAGTTGGGATCCTGAAGAGAATATCCTAGACGACGAACTTATTGAGAAGCTTTAGAAGGAACACAAAGGGCTCCGTTGGGGAGTGGAGGTCGTGTATACCTGTCGGATTGAAGGTGGGAAGGTGGAATACCGGGTGCATTTCATAGGTCGTGATAAGAAGGAGGACGAGTGGGTGGCAGAGAAATAAATACATAAGCCGTAAGCTGATTGAGAAGCACAAGCCAAGCAAGAAGCCCAAATGAGGAGGGAGAAGGAGCTAGAGGCCTGACAAACAATTGGCACCTCTATTTTTATTTGAAGAGTGAACGGTTTGTTTGTACAATATTAGTTCGTGCATGTCCCCAGCAACGACATATAAGAGAAAATGCCTAGCGTAGATTAGGTGCCCGCGGTGAAGTCCTCTTTCGACGAGAGCGGAAGTATTACATTGGAGTCTGCAAGCCAAGAGTCCCACTGATCCCAGGTGATGGTGTGCGTAGCACTGTCCTCCATCCCGTAATCCTGATCGAGTATGAAACCCAGATGTAGGTTTACATCGTTTATATCGCCGACTTGGCCGTCATCAAACCCGTAAGTGAACTGAAATGGGTCCCTTTCAAGGGAAGCAGGGGTACCGCCAGAAGTAAGACCTGGGGGTGGTAGCGACGTTGTACTCTGCTTGGGATACGTAGAGACTAAAGTGTCGCTTACATTGTTGACGTCGTTGTTCGATCTTGGCCTCGGTCTTGGGTCACTGTTGAGAGGGTCTACCTGGCCGTCGCTGACTAGATCCTCTGGTTGACCGCTCTTCGCATATTGTTCTTGTCTCCTGGTTTTGACGGCCTCACGCTGTTGGCGTAGCTGCATGATGAAGTGCGGTATTGGCGGAGGACGTGTTCTCCCGTTCTGCAGTGCGGCTTCGCGGTTGCCGTATGCTTTTAGGCAGAGACTGCCCACGGCTACATGGATAGGCTTTCTCATATCAAAAGCCAGGTCTGGGTTGTTCTCGTATGTATTACCGATATGTTTCCATGCTTTGTCGGCATCTGTGTTGAGTGGATTGGCTCGGAGGGTGTCAAGAACGTGAATAATAGCGTGCCATTGCTGGAAATATGGTGCATACCACGCATATTGCTTCAGCTGGGGATTGGACTGCAGCATGTTGTGCTGCTCAAGAAGCTTGATACAGATTTCCCAGATCCATTGACGCTCAGAAAGTGGTGTCTGCTCTCTGCTAGCCCATCTTCGTGGGTGATGCGACATGAAACGGATGATGTTTATGGAACACCGGGCCATTAGCATTGCTATGAGATGCAAAGGTTGCGAAGGGTCACAGTAGCGTAGGTATTTAGTTTCGAGGAGTTCTTCGATCTCTCTGAAAGATTCGTCTATCTCGGCAGCATCGCTTCCTGGCGTATGAGGGTCCCATGGACTGGAAGTTTTTCCTTGCCGGCGGAGGTTGGCGACACGGCCCGCAGCATAGTTGAGGAGCTCACATTTCAAGCAAACAAAGACGGCGTCTGTCAACTTGTTCGACTCAGTCGCAAGAGAAGTCATGCCTGAATAGAGCTGATCATCGTTGATGTTGGTTGGCCAATTTGTGCACTCGGCACCGGTGTGAAGATCTTGAAACTTGCCGATGCCACAAAGCTCAGCGGTACGGAAGTCATGTATCTTAAGCTGCCACCAAATACGTCGTCGCATCTCGGTCTTGAATGGAGGCAAGTCTAGATATACTCCGTCGCGGTCAAGTCCCATGCCTTGTGCAATGCGAACAGCCACGCCCGTCAAAGACCAAATAGCACGAGGCTCATAAATATCTCGCACCGCGAGGAGATGAATAACCAGTGCTTGAAGAACAACGAGGCTAGTGGTTCCCATAAATTTGGCGCGCGACAATGCTGCTTTTGTGGCGGATGTATATCGTAACAGGAGGACTTTGCGGGGTTCACATAGTCTTTGTTTACACTCATCATCCGTCAGCGACATAACGGCTGCACTGTAGATGGCAAACATGAGTGCTTCAAAGCTCCGTGGTGCAGCCCCGATATTGCTCGCAGCTTTCTCGATTGCCGGCCGCAATGTAGGGACATGTAGGACCTTTGTCAGCGGATCAATGTTCTCTATGAAGATTTGCCATAACTTATGTATGCCTTCTGGTGGCGGATGACGAGACTTAGCGTTAGATCTTAGCTGGTTGCCGAGGACGAAGCCAAAGTCATCATCGGATGCTTCTGGATCATTTGTACCATCTGAAGAGTCCCCCAAGGCATCCTCGGGATCATGGAACTAAATGTGCTATCAGTATTCATGCCTACACGGGTGCTCTAATTAGCCATACGAATCAAATTAGGTAACTCACCTCTTCTACCATTCTTGTCCATAATATACTGGGCAAACATCAGCAATATATATATGTAGATTTCAAATGAGCTTACTTACTTGTCGATAAACTTGAAGCGACCCGGACCCTGTATCACTTGTGCCTTGTTAACAGATTGCCTTGATTCAAACTCAACGGACGGAGGAATATGCAACTGGAGCTCATTCGGAACCACTGCCACCGTGTGACTGGATCGATGACGGGTTTCGGAGTCGAGAGGGTGTTGCAACTTATTTAGGTCAATGCCTTTCTCTCGAAGTAATGCTTCATAGTGTCTAAGTCGATCGGTTAGGATCTGGGTGTTGAGACGTTTATGTCTGTTTCGAGGTTGGTGCGAGGGGTTGAAGACACAGTCAACTATGTCTAGCACATGTGCTACAGGGTGTCTTGCGATCACACCTTTACTAGTAGGTTAGCAACCATATGGGAGCGACCATATGCTATGCAATGAGAAAGAAATGCACTTATGTTTTTGGCTAGGATCGACGAGCCACATAGGCACTGGGCACTTAGTAAAGCATGCAGCGCACATGAATTCAATTGAGCAAGATAGTGGGGGGCAGTATGAACAATAGTACTCAACATACTTGACTTTGCGGTCAGCACAGCGTATGCAGGAATAGGTAGGTCTGCTAGGGATGTTTGACGAACAGGGTGCTGTGGTCGCCATCGCCTCGGAATGTAAAGACAATACACACGTGAGCAAAACTTGTGGTGATGAAAGATTAAAGACTTTAGCAACAGTGCATAATTCAGTGTTGTTACTGAAGAGATCACGATGCCATTTTCGTGAACTGGAAGGGGAAGACGTCTGACACGGTGCGAAAGACGACAGCGAATGATGTAATCCATTCAGTTCATTTGTGTGGCTCCTGATTGGTGGCCCTGTTCGGGACCGACGACGCCCGAGCTAAGAAGAGCTTACTAAGCACAGTATTCTTTGAGATGGTTACTAGTGCAGCAACCATTTGTGTGGCTTCTGATTGGTGGCCCGACGACACCCGAGATAATCACTCACCAATACGAAGAATTATACCTCCTCCAAGATAGCCGAAATCCGCTGAACAGTCGTACTATTGGTGGCTGACCATGCCGGTCTACTTGTACATCGTAGCACTCAATTAATTCTCTTGATGTCTGCTCTCTATAGGTGCTCAGTTTGTCCCAGCTGCGACAAACTGCCAGGCGATTCGGGGCCTACTCGGACAACTCGGGCAACCCAAGCACTCTTAACAATCTGAACTCTCGTGCATAACGGCGTCCGATCTATAGATCTTGTCCGCCCTGTAGATGAGCAAACGGATCTAGGTTGGACAAGTCTCCGGAAATGACTCCTAGATTTGCCGGTCTAGCAGCTGGAAACAATTTCCTTTGTGATTATAAGTAGGGTTCGCACTTCCTTTTGTCAATTGTGAGACGCAATAGTCAACGGTTAACTCCCACAGATAATAACTCCTAGCCCCCGAACCGCTAGAGTCATACAGCTGCTGTCGTTTCGCACAACATTCAGCCAGAACATTTCAATCAGGTCGCCCATCACATATAAAAGGCACTTTTAGCACCAATCATCCCCAACTATGCCGTCTCAACCAAGGATCGCCATTGTTGGCGGAGGACCTGCTGGGTTGACAATGGGTCTCTTGCTTTACAAGCATCGTATTCCATTCACCATCTTTGAGCTTCGTCAGAAGCCCGCCGAGGAAGAGCTGGCTGAGCCATCCGGGATGCTCGACCTCCATGAAGAGTCCGGGCTTGCTGTCATCAAGGAATGCGGTTTGTATAATGATTTCGTACCACTCACTGGAGAATGTACCCAAGACTTCATAGTGGCAGAGAGGGATGGGAATATCCTCTACACAATTAGAGGAGAGCGTATATATACATATCCTGAAATCTCCCGTAACAATTTAACCAAGCTCCTGCTCGGCAAGATTCCAACGGAGAGCATCAAGTAGGGTCATAGACTCCTCTCTGCTACCAGGCCAGCCACGTCCAGCCACGCCGAAATCGAGCTCGATTTTGGTACCCACGATAAGCATACATTCGACTTGGTGGTTGGCGCGGACGGCGCGTGGTCTAAGGTCCGCAAGCTACTCACAGACACGGAGCCGTATTATACCGGCATGCAGAACATCGCAATCACGATCAAGGATATAACCAAAAAGTACCCGCATCTGGCCAAGCTTGTCGGGTCTGGATCTTTCTGCTCGCTTGGAAACAAGCACGCAGTAATATCACAGTGCGGATCTATCGACTCGTCCAGAGTTTATCTATAGCTCACACTCCCCGATGAAAATTTCACCATCAACTCCGGCCTAGCTGGTAAGCCGGCTACAAGTGCTAAAGACAAGCTGTTCAGAGACGACGCGCTACTTGGCACCTTTGGCGTCTTAATAAAGGAACTGGTAGCCACCGTATATGACGAGGAATCGGCAGACAATCCAGGCGCGAGCCTGGACATCAGAGCACTCTACAAGCTCCCCCATGGAAGCTCCTGGGAGCACAAAGCCGGCGTAGCCCTCGTCGGCGACGCGGCTCATCTGATGTTGCCAAACGGAGAGGGCGTCAACTTGGCCATGTTTGACTCGCTTCTATTATCCCAAGCCATTATCAACGCATACAAGACGGCTGGGAAGGATACCGATTCATTCCAAAGCACATTTGATCCGCTATTGAAGGAGTTTGAGGACGCTTTAGTGGAACGCGCAAAGGAAGCAGGCAGTGATACGGACGGTCTGATCGGGAAAATGTTTGGGACCGACGATGCAGCATACGATTTTGCTAGCTTTCTCCAAAGCGCGGCGCAGCAACAGCCGGAGCAGTGAAGTAGTATTCGAAAATACGTCTTCTATATCGCGGGATGGGAGACCCACCAAGATCTGAGGAGGATGAAAGTCTATACAAGCAGATAGGTTTCCTAGTTATAAAGCTTCATACTCGACTCAAATAAAGTATCTTAACATTATACTTAGTAACATTAACTGGACGTTACTCCTTATACTTGAATACCTATAATCCTTCTCACATATAAGCAACTCAACCGTGAGCCAGACGAGCCAACCATTACACAAAGACAATACCAACTAAGTAAAAGCTTTTAGAAAGTTAAAATGGGGTCGCAAAAGTCTTTGTGCATGCCCCATATTATATAATACCCCACCATTTCCCATTTATCCCACTTAGTCTTCCTAGTCTATTTAAAAACCCAATAAAATAGATAAAAATCTAATAATACATTCATTTGAAAGCCCTGATTTAGAGCTTTAATACTTAGTATACCAGCCCTTTGCCTTGCGTAGAGCTCGTACTCTATTTGGCACAGAAAGAATAAGCCTATCAATAAGCTCTTGTGGAACCACCTCCCATGCCTCTCTAATCCAACCCTTTAGAACTTCCATATCAGCTTAATTATCCTTTAATAAATGGATATCTGGATGTTGTCTATGTAAAATAGACTTCATTGCCCGCTAGATATATTCAATTGGGTTCATATCTGGGCTATGCGTAGGCCAGTAAATAACCCAGATTCTATGCTCCTCGAACTATTTCTATACCTTCCCTGATGTATATATTTTCGTATTATCTTGTTGATAAAATCGACCTAGCTTATATACAGGAAGAAGAGCCTCTTCAAGAGCCTGTAGGTAGCTCCAGGTAGTGTATCCCTTACCCTTAGAGTCTATATCCCTTGTCATAATGACTAGTTCTAACCTCCCACTAAGCCATATTACTCCCTACACCATTATAGTAATGTCTGGCTTCCCATGATTCGTAATATTAACCATTCGTTACTCGTATCGTTCGTTGGAGAATCGCTATACCCAGCCAGTAGGGTTCGAGGTATCTGAGGCTACTGAACACTCATCTGAAAAGAAGCCCTATAGGTAGGTTAATATAGTAGAAGATAGGCTATATTAGATGTATATACTTGAGTCAATTCTACTTCCCTCCCTTACTATTCCCGATAATATCGAGTTCTCTGTAGTATAGCTCTTCTATCTAAGAAGATCCTCTTCAAAGATTTCCAATGCCTAAACTTTATAGAGCGTAGAATACGCCGAAGGGTGTCTTTTGATACCTTTTTACCTATATAAGTTTAACACTAGTCTATAAAACTAGCCCACGGGAGGGTTGGTTCCCTTCGAACTAGTCTAAAAAGAGCTCTTCTTTCTCGTCGATTTAATATAGGAGGTTAGCCAGATTGAGGTCTATTTCGTAGGCTATTCGTTTCTTGATATCACTTGAATATATTTCGAATTATATTTCTATGGCAGTGAAATCGACGTACCAAAACACCTATTTTCTCTCCGTCTAAAATAGCTTGTATAATAGTAAGTCTCTCATCTTTAGACAATTGACCTCTTGGCTTTCGATTGGGATTAAGGCTATTAGCAAAGGATTTGCGTGGGCTAGGTATTTTATTGTTTTGTAGAGAGGGTAGAAACACGAAAAACGCGTCGCGTCAGTATATATGGGTCGTGCACAAAGACTTTTGCGACCCCATTTTATTAGATCTATACCATACTGTCGAATAGATTATTATTGCGTAAGAAGAGCAACATTATATAAACCCCCCGGGAATGACCGGGACGGACTATCTTTATTATTATTAACTTTTAAACACGTTTCCTCAACTATTTATCACCTCGCAAGTCTACAAGTTCATTTCGCATCAGTTTTCCAGCTTCCCAGCTAGCTAGATAGAACATAATTTTTGTTCAGTAAGTGTTGATCCACATAATATAACCTATAACATATATCTCAAGAAAAAAAAATTAACATTCACTCTACATCCATTTCTTATTGCATAACAGAACAAACAAAGAATACTACTACCCAACCAGACCAGGTAGTTTAAACTAATCTTTGTCCAATTGTGCCTAGCGACTCTTTTATAAATAGTTTCTTCGCTATCTGAACTATCCTCTAGATTATACTCTATAATAGATAAGCCCGCTTCTGAATTGGTCTGTAAATTAGAGTGCTTTTTAGACAGAGAACATGAAAGATTGTTGGTATTGATGTCTTGTTTTGGAATTAAAAGTAAAATGTTTGTGTCATCTGTGGTAATATCTGCAAAACACGGTTGGGGTGTTAGTATATGGAGGGTTGTGTTAAATATGTGTATCTGGAGGCTCCCGCTTTTCTTATGTATTTATCGGTATTCGCTTTACCTCTGATAGGGTTGGAAGGATCGACTAGAAGAGCGTTTATAAGTTTCCAAGCACCGGCATAATCACGGATCTTAAATTCTATCTAAACTTTTTAAGGGTTTGGTTTTGGTCTCTTGATAGTCTTGTATTTTGTAGATATGTAGGGTTGGTAAGAGTAAAAGAGGAGAACTTAAGTCCTTAACTACGGCTTAATAGCTTAAATCTGTTCTTCGTAGTTAGTGATATGTTCTGGTGTCTTACCTGAGGCAGATATTGAGTTGCTGTTATTAGGTGCTGGAGAATCCGTGATAGGCTGTGTACTATGAATGGGATTCCCGATGACTTCTTGGTCTGCCGTGGTTTAATGTTCGTTCTCTGCTATAGTTTAGGGTGATCGACTTTCTTGTCTGAGTTCTTGAAGTTCGGTGTCTCTAAGAGTCAGAAATGCGAACTGAGTTAGTGGCCTTTTATTCCTTTTTGTTATACTTATACCTCTTCGTACACTCACTCCTTTAGAATCCCTCTGCTCTTGCTTCTGCTTGCTAGGCTTTTCCTTCCCCTACCTTTCCTTCCATTGCTTAATAAGATTTCGTTTCTCCATGGGCCTCTCCTCTTCTTCTCTTGTAGGATTCCCCTGCTCTTTATATACAGTCGGTTCTTGATCCTCCCATGCAAGCCGTGCCTATTCTTCTCTTGCGGACTGTGCTTGCTCTATTGCGAGTGTTTTTGTAGTCTCCAGATATAAGTTTAGTTAATAAAAGGAGAGAGTTCACGTTCTTACCTGCGACTCAACAGCTTGATTTTGTTCCCTAGAGAGCACTCTGCTCCATATACATCATTCGCGCTCTTCCTCATCGAAAGCGCTAAAGATCTTGCCCCTTCGCACTTTGCCATATAGGTCCTGGAAATCCGCCTTGCAGGCTCCTGGTGCGGTGAGCTCCAAGGGGGTCGTTTGTAGAACCCAGAATGATTCTAGGATATCTATTTTTAGGGGATCCCTTTCTGTCTCCCCCTATCTAGCGAGTGTCAATGCACAAATTTAGAAGAACAAAGGCACAGTGTCTAAGGTAACAAGAGTAACATCGAGAACAAGAAAGTGTATAGTATTGGCTCACTCTACTAAGAGGATTTACGATTAGCTGACGGGGTGTTGCACGCTCCGCACTGAATTAAAACATGTCAGGCTTGCATTTTTCTAAAGACATGGATACTAAAGAACTCTGGAGTCCGTTCTGCATTGCTAATGTGTGTGCGCTGACCTAGGCATTTCTGTTTTCTCGCTCCGTCTATACGTGATCGGGAATATCATCTGTAAAACCTCCACCTGTCCCTCCCTCAATAATCCCAATATTCACGGGGCCGGCCGAAGAGTAGTCGGCCTCATCCACACCGGGAACCGGGGTCCTTTTCGTCATCCTTCTCTTAGAAGTGCCTTCCTCTTCTTTGACTATACCATCACGGTCGTCCTTGTCTGCAAATTTCTGCTCGACTCCCACAGCTGCCTCCTCGGATAGCACATACATCTTGGAAGAGTTGCCAACGGATGGAGCAGCTTGATCATGGGAGACCTGTTGTTTACCTCCGCTATTTAGGCAAGTACTAGTCTCGCCTTACTCCTCATTTGCGATTCCGACTTTCTGTCGATGAACTATCTTCCTTACATGGGGTTTTGCCAGTATCTCCATTTCTTTCTGCAGTATTTGGCACCCTTCTTCCATTACTGCTGGCAGTAAATATTGATCCCCACAGAGAAGCTCCTGGGCATTCGCCAGAGATGTTACTGTCTCCTTGGGCCCCTGTTGGGTAAGGATGCAGTAGACTTTTTTGAGTCGGGCTGTGATCTTCCTAAAATCAAAGTCGCTATTGAGATCGATCATCGCCCGAATTCCTTTCGGCGAGAGGAAATTGTTATAAGTTGTGTCCTTATTGCAAAGCTCAGGGAGGATATCTTGAAGTCCTCTTTCGAATAAATCCTGGAGACTAACCTTTATGGCTAAGTCTTCTTTTGGTATCGTGTGTAAGAAGACTGCCTCTGAGTCGTGGAGGTGCTTATTTTTCGGCGAGTTTAGTCGGTCGCATGTTTCCTTACTTAGGCGATAACAGAGTGGAGGCTTCCGTACCATCTCGACCAACTCCTGTGCGTCGTAATACACGGAACTGTGGATTATAGATATGAAAATTTTCCTTGAGTCCCCAGTTTTGAAGTCCCCATGATACCACTCCATAAAAGCCTTTCTCAAAGCTCGAATAGGGTCACTGGTGGCAGATATCAAGGCTGTATCCTTCTTGTTCCAATCATCCGAATGGAACTCCGCAAAGTGCAAGGCGATATCAGTTTCGGAGTCAAGAACCCATTTGGGATTCCCCGAGATGATGTTGCCATGCTCGTCAATTTTCCCGCGTGACTTATCACTCCAGGCCCTGTACCACCACTTTTGCAGCTTGGAATTCGAAAGTAAGGGTTTGATCGATCGATTGGATTCACGAGCGGCGATAGTGTTTGAAAGTTGTCGTATAGCATCGGTCAAGCTTCCAATAGCTTCCGACTGCTTATTAATTACTTCAAGACAGGTGCTTAGGCTAGCTAAGATTGAGGCGATCACGTTCAGTTTCCATAGTGGCTCCGAAGATGGTTGAAACTTGGTTGTGGAAGGTCTCACTTTGCAGTGCGACGTAAGTGAGCAGCCAAATAGAAGAAGTACTGGGTTCCCCACAGGCGAGACTAGCGAACTCCAATGATATCATACGTCACGGCGTCCTAGCCTCGAACATTCTACTATTCGTAGAACAGTTATACAGTAGGCAAAATCTTATGCAGTTTTCAACAGGTAGACCGGGAGGATAGCTGTCTGGGAATGAGTGTACAGTGGGAACAGATTTGGGACCCCCTGGCTGGAAAAGGCGGCCGTTTGGGCTCCTCGATAAAAGTTGACGATTTCTGGTGAGGTGGGTGAGCAGACCTGAGCAGACTTGAGCCGAAGCTGAGCCAGCCGAGCTGTCGGGAATAATATGATGAACTGACTAAATTGTCTGTATTTATTGTAATTCATGAAGTTATTCAGATGTGGGGTTACCACACCACATATAAGACTAAATAGACTTTCCGAATGTTCCGGTGCTCAGAGCCTATTTTTAAGTACCATTTCTGATATGAGCAAAGGTGGCGCATTGTCACGTGAGCCAGATGGTTGGGAGGTGTCGAGATTCCGGTCAAGAAACAGGTCGTTAAGCCTTCCTTTAAAGCGCCTAATTAGGAAGCGCTGCGCAACAGGTCCTCGGCACAAGAGATATCTTACCAGATCCCCAGCTTCATTCTTCCAGACAATATGCAATGGCTAATCATGTCCTACCACTGTCCACCTAAGAAAAGACAGAAGAAAACAGCTCCCTTCCTTTCCACAGTCCTGTTGCAGACTTCGGATTTTCTCTTGACCAGCTGCAGACTAAAGTCTAAGTTCTGTAATAGCCTTAGGGTAACTCTTTCCCCAGAAGTCCAACACCCATGTTGGATTTTGCTTTGTCCATGAATATACTTGGTGAGGTTCTCCTTCTGGCGCCTTGCTTTCCAAGTGGTTCGCATCTACTATAGGGGTCTTGGGCGAGTTGACGTAACATCTGTTTCGCAAGGGACTTCCGGCCCAAAGTATAGTAATTGCCAGCTCTATAAGTACGATGTATGTTGACATTTGGATAATCATCGTCTAAGGGACGTTTTCGAATAAGCCCTAGCGAGCAGGCTTGTGTGCAGTATTGTCGGTGGCGGACATCGCTCTCTTTAGCCGCTTGTAATGTTTTAGTAGAACACATCTATCTAGTACTAGACTGGCGTGTACGAGCCTTTGGCTTGCTTAGCGTTTCGAAGTCTGAGGTCTCATCCGATGACCTAGACGGACTCTGTTAGTCTTCGTATACAATTATTGCAGAGCCACAACTATTTCTTGCCTTCCATGACTTCCTATGTCTTAACATGATGGGCGACCGCTTAAAAGGATGGATTCACGCATGAAATATCGAGGAGGGAGGAGTCAAGGTCTTCTCTTCAGCAGGTATCTGTCGTAAGATTGCTTCGTGATCGATATGTCACTGGCGGGCGCATTTGTGCACATATACTTTATTTCTATTGGTAAATTATTAGCAGCGCCTTGTACATACTTAAAGCTTTCCCTCTATGTTCATTATACAGTACAGGTCCATCTGCGACATGATACCGTTTCGTTGGCCGTGTGGGACTGTGGTCAAGACTTGAGATCGAGAGAATTGTAAGTGAAATAACGACCACTCTTACGGCTGCGGATGATTAATTAGGGTAAACTTCCTTCTTCTTTTAGGGGGACTGACAGCCATGATGAAATTGAGAGGATGATTTTTTAAGATTGAAAATAGAGCTGATAATGTCCTTTTAATCCATTGAAACCTTTTATTCTTCGAGTTTCTCTAGGAAGGCCACTACCGAGAGCCACAAGTTCGAGGAGCAATCTAGCGAATTAAGCGTCATGGCGAGTAAATAACGAATCAAATTTATCCATCCATTCATTTTATCGTTCACCGCGGTCGTCGCATCGCCCTCTCTCAGACGGGTCGTTTGTTGCATGTAGCAAAAATGATCAATCAAGTTAAGGCTTATAATCAACCTCCCCTGGTTGGTCATCTCCGTCCCCAGGTTCCCGGAGTGCCAGGCCTGGAAGATGCTAGCCTGATCCTGCTTCAAGGCTAGCAGGTCCTTCATTTAGCGTCCAACGGTAAGTTAATTCCCTCATCCTCCCTCGTGTCGCCCGTCCTCTAGGAGCTTTCGTTCCTCAAGGCATTAGGATAGCCTTTACGAAAGCTCAGCAGCGAATTTTGAAGTTCATTAGATTGTATTAAGAAGGTTCATAGCACAATTTAATCGGATAATCGTTGGGACGCCTTCTGTGGGAAATGCACGTGTTCTTGGTTTTTGACTTAAAGTGAAGCGGGGGTTGGGGCAATAGACCTTTGAGAACTTCGTTCATCAAGGCACGTCCTTCCCCATCCTCCACTTACTTATTGCCACTCCCCTGCGTTGGTTGCATTTCGGAAATGAGTGAGAAGTATCTTATCACCCTCTCCGCTGCGAAGATATGGCCCGTATGATAGTCAGATTTTAATCCGGTTCCCCTGGTGCTCCTCCTCTCCTCTGCCCATTCTGCCAGCTGTTTAGCAACCTCCTTGTAGTTAGTATCATCCTTGTCTTTGAATCCACACATAGCTTGGTGATCAGCAGGGATGATCCAAGGATCAGGGCAGCCAGGAAACGTAGCTGCGGCTGTATCCACAATCTTGATATTTCCACCACCTGGTAGTTCTGTCGTGGATCCTTCGCAAAAGGATGCCAAGTGGAGTCGAGGCTCGTGTCTTTCTGTATCAGACCGCAACTCCCAGAGCTTTCGAAATTTCATCTCGAGCTCCGCTAGCTTCCCTGACGTCTCCTCTATCAAATCCTTTGGGGGCTGTTGATCGGCCCCCTTGCACAGCTTCCAAAAGTTTGCGGCCGTCTTAGCCCATTGGCCTTCTTCACCCCATAGGAATGGCGTTCCAAGGAAGGCGATTGCCCGCGTACACTGGGCAAGCTCTTTCTCATGGTTTGAACCATCCTGTGCTCTCACTAGGCCCTGGCGTTCTTGTGAGCATTTACGTCGGCATAAGTGAGGATACTGTACCTACGTTTTCACAAACTAGGCCGCCGATGCTGTGAGCAACGAAAATGATGGGACGCTCCGTCTGCATTGACATTCGTATGTCAGAACCTACTCCATGCAGTATTGGTAGGTATGGTACTAATAGCTTACGGTGTTTAACTCAGTCCGCTCGACTTTGAGCATGCGGAATAGATCATCTGAAACCGAGTCTAGGCGGCTCTCGGACTCGACGGCCAAGAAGTGACCAATGTTGGCATCATACCCAAATGTCAGGATACGCGCTTTAGGTATTTTCTTAGGAAGAAGTGCTCTTGGCCAAAAGATGGACTTTTCTTTAGGGCCGTAGTTCCACGGTTGATAATTCTCATTCTTCCAACCGTGCACAAACACGATACTGTTCAATCCGTTAGTACGAAGGTGTGCGGCATATAGATGAGGATGATGTGGAGCATGCGTACTCGACTGTAGCATCAGAAGGACTTTTGATGACCTCTAGTTTAGACATATTGGGTGAGCTGCTTCGGGGTCAAACGACCGCGTAAGGAATGGGGAGAACTTCAGAGGGGCAAGTCGGCAGTAGGAATGTCAATTGGGTTTTTAATCCCTTGGGCCACTGCGGTGCGCTTATTCACCACATCAGCTGGGATTGGAATTTTTGGTGGCAGACTGCCTGACAGCTTCCAATTGGGGGCTGTTAGATGCATTGGATCGGCAAAGGTGCAAGATAATCCATATAGCAAGGGCCAATGCGTATGGGCCCTCTGATGTGGCAATTTCTGTGAGGATGGAGACGAATGAATTATAGGGCTGCTATTGAGGTATTGGACGAGGACCTCTGGGCCTGGAGTGTGGTTACACCGACAGCCCTGCAATAATTATCGTCAGCCAATTGCAAACTCGCATAATGCATGCATCACTCTGCAGCGCCAGAAACGGGCGATACCAATAAGGGCAGCAAAGAGGGAAGATCCCTGCGCTTTGAATGAAAAATTGGGTGAGGTATTTGTTGCTGTGAGCGCGATCTTATTGGGCCTTGTCTGCCGTGCAGCCACCCTTTGTTCCTGTTTCCAACGTCTCGCTCCTCGCAGTGCCTGCATTGATTTTAAATTTAACCACCCGCATGTGTCCGTGGCCATCCAAAGATCGTAATCGACTCTGACAAGTACCATGGTCTCGAGAACTATCATCGCTTCCTGATGAAACCAGAAACGCTAAACATGCTCCTGGCGACGTTTGCTTTCATGAGCTCGTTTATTCTTTCAGCTTCGGCAACCAATTCTACAACCGAGACGTTACAAGGCTGGACACCAGCTCCCACAACTCGTTGGACAACATCCATCATTTATTCGTCTCTCTCGACGATCTTGCTGACTACGTGGTCAGTCTTGCATCTCAATCTTCCAGGAGGGTCCGAATCAGAGGTGACGGTTTTCCTTCGAAAGCTGAAATGGTTTGTCATAACCTTACTGGCCCCTGAAGTGGCCGTTTACATCGCCTTTGACAAATGGATTGCGGCTCTGCATTCAGCCCACGACTTTCGCGAAATTGGCTGGAAGAATAAAGAGAAGCAGTGGAGCATGGCTCATGCATTTATGGCCGATATGGGTGGCGTGCGGCTCAGACACGGAGGCTCTCGGGGTCGGGGGACCGAATCCGGGGAGGAGACATTCCCAGCGAACGCACGGCAGCTCCTTCTGCTTGTCCGGAGGACAGTTATCCACCACTCCTTTATGACACGACGGCAAATCCAGGACCGGAGTAAGGCAGACAGCTTTGTGAAAGCTCTGGCGACGATCCAAATTTTGTGGACGCTGATCCAATCATTCGCCCGACTCGCCCAGAGACTCCCTCTATCGCTGCTGGAGATTAGTACTCTCGCGTATATAGCCTGCGGCCTGTCGTTGTTCGTCCTGAGCTGGAACAAGCCTAAGGATGTTCAACTGGCCTTGGAAATCGACGTGGACAATATCCAGGACGTGCGCCAATCCCTGGAGGAAATCTCCGAAGGAAGTGGTTATGAACCCAGCCAGATGCGGTTTCTAAACTGGCTTGACAAACTTCACAGCGACTATTACAAAGCAATCCTTCTCCTTTCCATGGCAGTGTTCAACGCGATTCACTGCTTGGCTTGGCACAACACGTTTCCAACGGAATGGGAGAGGACGATGTGGAGGGGCGCAAGTGTGATGGCGCTAGGTTCTGCACTCCTCGGCAGCGTCTGGAACTTCTCGCCGCAGCCGTCATCCGTCTTGTTGACTATTTGGGTGTCATATGTTCTTGGCGGCTTATATGTCGTGGCTAGGTTGTATCTTATTGTGGAGGCATTTGCGAGCTTGAGGGCCATGTCGGCTTCGGTGTACGAACAGCCCAATTGGTTGAACATGCTCCCGCACTGGAGCTGAGATGTCTCGCTGCGGGAGTTAATTTGGAAGGTTCATCAACGGCGGTTGACAGAGTAATGGCGAGCGGTGGAACTAGAGTTTTCAGAATCCATTGCTTTCCACTGAACGTTAAACGCATAAGAGGGATTGCCAGGCTCATAGAAGGGTGGGAGGCGGTCTAGGAAAGACCTTTCGCAGGTGCGCAGCAATATACTCCCCCTTTTTTTACCTTCCAATACTATGTAATTACATGTGACCTCGCCCTCCTACCCTAAGAAGTAAAGGACCAAAAGTTAAAGAAAATAACCCTGTTGTAGTATTAGGAAGCCACAACTTGCCTACAACTTCTTGCCGCAGGTGTAGACATAATGCTGCTTATATGGCCTTTCTTAGTGGTCCTTTTAAGCAATTCTTTGTGCAAGACCATATAAATTAATACAACTCAAGAAGTTAGGCATAGCATTTCTTGTACACTATACGAGCAACATGATTTATATTTGGATTTCCATCTGAGCTCGGTTCTTCCCTCCACCTATCAATACCACAGAAACGAAACGCCAATGCTTATACTCATGACCACGCCTACGACCTTTGTATCAAGGCTAGAAGCCAAGTTGATCTATCATATACAGGACAGCTAGTATCATTCCGTACTCCCAAACTAGTATCTAGATCAGAAAGATGTAAAGGCTGTAAGTCTTGTAGACAAGTTCTTAGCAGATGTTAGAGGTAAAGTATTGTTCAAATATATTACAATAGACATTACTAGTAGGGTAAATAGGCTCGTCTTTCTACTTAGACAGACTACAGCTATCGTCTACAGTATTTTGGTAAGTTAACTCGTGCACTGGGTTGAATCAGAGCCCTAGAGTCTTACTATTTCGCAAAAGAAATCTCAATTACGACAAAGATCATAGGCAAGGACACTAGCCTCGAATTTTACATCGCGCAATATTTCCTCGAATTAGATATCGCCCTTCAAGACAGGCCTCGTACGATGCATCCATTAACTGCGAGGATTCCGGGACGTCGCGCCTAAACATGTCTGTATTCAACTCGGTTCTCCTTCAGACCGCAGTGTTGGTTGGTATAAACAGGTAATCAGCCAGCCTATGTAGCAAAAGTATATAGACTTCAGTTGTTGCCAGTAAATCAGTGTATTAATAAGGCTGACTTCTTAGGTCAGGATTTGTAGTCGATTAAGTTGCGCGAACTGGCTAGATGGAAAGGAACTATAGAACGCAATATCTATGTCAGCTATATTATATATCTTGTATAATATAACAGAGAAATATTCAGATATAAATCTGGCTAAGACAAGGTAGAGTTAATTCGCCTCTTATCCAAGTTAGTCTGTCTAGGGATAATTTCAATGCCAGTAAGTAAAAGCTTAATATACGGATATAAAATATGTCTTCGAAATGTTGACAATATATTTAGAAGCTTAAACCAATGCTAGGCCAACTTTGATTTACTAGGAAGTTGCTTGTAAGCTGGATGTTAAAGTAATGTCTGTAAAAGTATTTTCTAGAGTCACCGAACTTCGTGTCCTATATAATACAGCTATAACCCACCAAATCCACTAATCTCCCTAATATTACTTGGAAGTATAGTTTTTAGAATACAAGGCCTTATAACACTTATTATCGAAGCGATATTAGTACTTCAAAGGTGGAGATGGGGAGCAAGAATATGTTCATATAAGCTCCCTGAGGGTCAAACAATGGCTCGCACAGTCACACAGGCGTTGTCGCGCATCGTCCCAATAAAAACGACTGGCAAGAGGGATTAATGTACACAGCTAGGTCCGCGTAACGTTTATAGCTCGAGACGACTATTGTAGTTGTTAACATCGATACAGGGTTTTGGATTTGGTTACTAATAATAGTAAGGGCCTTGAAATAGCTATATGAATTGTTGCAACAACTGCAAGACTTGTGACAATGAAGACGACGGTTGGGAGGCAAGAGAGTTGCAAGTCGGTGGAAGTATTGGCGTGGGAGTGAGAGGGCGAATTTTTGTTAAAAACTCCTTTGCCTTGGCTTTGCGACTCTCTTTCTTCTTTTCAAGCTCAAATATTTCTTCCTCTTCAGCTCTATGCCTGTCGTCTTTCTTTCTCTGGGCTTCAACCTGAATCCCTTCCCGAATTATTCTTGCATTGTCTGAACTCTGGCTGGCAGGTACAAAGGTAGTTTGTGAGGCTCTGAAGCCCGAAACAAGAGCTCCCAAAGATTTTCTTAAGTCAGTTACTGTTGAATATATGGGAATAGTTATGTGACCATCTTCCTACAATAAGTAGGGTCATTACCACACACTAGTTCCACGAAGAATACAATAACACATTGCCCACATATTGCTGTCAAATACCCTTGTGTCAGCCATTGTGGCCCATTGCTGTTATGTATCAGTATATCCTCATTCTGGCCATAATTGCTTCCTCCAAATCTATCCCCAATCCCCCTAATTCTATTGTCCAAGATTTCCCTATCAACCAAGACGTGTCGAAAACCCTCGAGCACCAATAAGTAGAAAGTCGCGAAATATATGAATATAGACAATTGAAGGGGAAAATTGTATTGTCTTGCCCCTTATTCAGAGGGATTTTCTACACTATATATACAAGAAGTGAGCATCACAAAGGCCTCGTTTGCCATACTTTGACAGTTTGGTTGTCACGTTTTCATACTAGCTTAGCGCTAGTAGGAGAGTCGAGACCAACGATTAGTTTAAATTTTCAAGTAGTTAAACTATAATTAGGCTTTTGTTGTACATCTAATTAAACTATTGCAGCCTCCATACGTTTTTCGTATAGTAGCTTATTTTATCAATATCTAAACTTGCGGTAGTGCAGGGCCGTAGGCCACAAAAGTGGGCTTTACTCGTAAGTGTAGGTTTCGGTTACCTATTTCGTCTTTCCCTATTCCTAGTCTTACCTGTTTACCGCCAAAGCTTTAACGCCACAGAAGTTTAAGGTGGTACTAAGACTTAAACGTCTAGGAAATTAGCCGTTCTTGGACGGCTGAAAACTATATTGTCCTAGATAATATATACTAGTCAAGTACCGAACATCCGTTATTTAGTAGTAACGATGCTTGATATAACTGCCCTATCGGTTCGATTTTCTATTGATCGATATTCGCTAGGAGGCTCTTGGGATTGCCTAAACAGGCTAGTTGATTCGATTAAGGACTCTATGTACTACATCTACGCACATGGTGGCTATACGAGGTATTTTATAAATAATATTCTATTATTATAATTACTAAATCATTACTCGGTATTCCGAGGTGTACACTATACTACAATAGCTGCAAGCTTCGTCCTAATATTCCTCCCCTAAATCCCGAAGTCAATGCCTAAAGCGTCATCCTCCTCCTTCCTCCGAGATTAATCACTGGCTCTTTCAAAGAAACCTTGGTCTGCACATTGGATCAAGCTGTTCGCAAGACGTGGAGAAAGCGCAAATACCCTGCAACGAGATCAAGAGACGAAAATTTCCGACGAGGAAGGCACAAAAGGATCATAGAGATATGCGCATGAAATTATATTCTCAGGGGGTTTTCAAATCAAGAACCCAGTAGAACTGCATGGCCACATCCAAAATCGCAACATTATGTCCTATAATTCGCATTAGGAACCGTCCCTCGGGATTTCCCTTCAAATAGGACATTTCAGAAATGGCGCAGAATCATAAGCTAGAGACTATCTTCCTGCCATTCTTAAACAAGTACAACGACTCAACGAAGGCAGGCGTATTTCTAATGCGTGGAACTCAATACTAACAACACTAGATAGATGTGTATGGATAGAACTACTCGCAGTTGGTGAGCGTAGAGGCACACTGTGATCCGAACGGTAAACTAAATAAAGCTCCTTGCATCGCATGGAGTTATACTTGAAAATTAGACTAGGAGGTTAGCAAGCGCAAGGAAGATGCAATGCTATCAGAGCCACAGCACGCTAACAACACGAAAGTAGAGTTATAGAAATAAAAGTTAACTTAGTGTACTCTTATTAGTATAAGTGTTAGGAATTAATAAAAGCTAATAGATATGAAATCTTATAATATATTAAGAATATGTAAATAGAATTTAACTTTAAAAATCTAATTAAATACTCTAATATAATAGTTATAATCTTTATATATTTCTTTAATTATTAAATAAAATATTAATCTTTCTCTAAGAAACTTAAGTGGTGTGGTGGGGGGATCGGAAGAGACACTAGTAAATTCGAAGTACGGAGGTTCCCGCCCAACTTCGTAATAATACAGGCTACGAAGCCTGTAGCAGCCTGTAGCTATAGCGTCCTCTTATAGTCTAGTAGCTATGCCCCTTACAGGGGCTTTTGGCGCTTAGATTGGGCCTTTAAGCGAAACTCTATTACTTACGAACCTGTAGACAAAAGTCCGTGTTTTACAGGGCAATTTTAAGGTGTTTTAAGGCGCCAAAAACACAAAGTCTATCATTTAATTATAATAGTATAAATCAACTATAAATTATTATCACTTAAAAATTCTAGAACTTAGTAGACAAATGAGTTAAATTGTTTTATATCTTAGTTGTATAAAATTTAGTAAAGAATTAACGAAGTTGAAAATTTCTTTAAGCTTACCTTTGTTAGTAAAATAGCCTATAAAACACAGACTTTTGTCACCCGGTTCGTTAAAGGGTATGGCTGGCAGGGCTAAACGAACAAGCCCTATAGGCTATTTAAGCGGTATTTACAGGGCATCGCCCGCTGTAAGCCCTATGGTACAGGCTTCGTAGCCTGTATTATCACGACTTTTAGCGGGAACCTCCGTAGCTTAAATAAACTTGTCGATACTTACCTTAGTGGTTCGTGAATAGACAGCCTCGACTTGATTTCTAGGGTCCAAGCTAACGTTTACTAATGTAATTCTAACGCGGTTGCGAAAGTTAAAAACTAATATCCCTGTATAGTACGGGAAGAGTTACCCTTTATTTTGAATTTCCCTTAACGCAATAGCCACGCCACTGCGGAATATAGCGAGCGCCGGATAAGGTGTACTAAACCTATTACAACCGCTCCAAATGCAGAGTATTACTGGCACTAGCTCTATCTTCTGCTATTTTAGTACATGAACCATTATATTTGATCTTCCTCCCCCCCTTCCCCCCTCTTTTGCTTTATTGTTAGTCACCATTGCTACTATCAACCTCAACAATGGACTTGAGCACGACTCCGGCAATGGCCCCTCCCCCAGGGGAAACAACCAATTTTAATGTGGGTATGACGGATATCCAGCGAAAATTTATCATAGTCTATGCTATCGCTCTAGCTGTCGGAACCTTCGCACTTTCGTTACGCGTGTGGACACGGGCTATAATCATTAAATCTTTTTACATTGATGACTGTAAGTAATTATCTTGATAAGTGATTCGGCGAACTTGCAGTCCCCTAACAGAGAATTAGATGCTGCTGTAGGCTCCTGGGTTTGGAATATCTGCCTTCTTCTTATACACTTCTGACGTCTGTAGTTGATGGATATCGGCTGTTTTGTCACCTGTATAATATGTATGTCCCTCTGTTACTATCAGTGTGTCCCCTTAATCAGTTAGAAGGCTAATTTAATCTTAGGGATGAACGACGGATTAGGTGACCACCTCTGGAATGTTTCTGTGGTGCAACTTAGGAAGTACGCGGAGGTTAGTATATATTAAAGCCAGAACCTACGATGCCACACCAGCTGATTCTCTACCGTAGCTCCTCACTGCGGTAACAACTTTCTATTGTTGGGCACTAATGCTCTCGAAGTTTTCAATTCTGGTCTTGTATGCCAAATCAACTTAGAGCGACTGAGATTATTATACTGATTTCAAATAGATACTGCAGGCTTAACCCAGGGAAGTGGTTTCGCGGCACGGTATATGCCTTGATGTTTGTGATCTTTGGCTACACTATCGCCACGACTCTAATTGTTGCTGCAGGTTTGTGCTGTTCTTCATAAGTGCGACACCTGAATATTGACTAGATTCAGGTTGCAAGCCCACTGATCCGTCAAAGTTAAAATGCCTCAACAACCTTGCTCTTGCTAATGCAATATTAAATATTGTTACTGACTTTTTTATTATTGCACTTCCATTGCCAATGATCTGGGCACTCCATATGCCCCTTGGCCAGAAAATTACGTTAGGTTTTTTATTAGCGGGAGGCTCTTTGTAAGCAGCCTTCTCTTACTTTATTCCTTCATTCTTAAGATGTTTATAACACTTACTTTCTACTTAGCGTCACTGTCGCAAGCATAATCCGCGTTAAATATGTCGAGGATTTGTCCAACAATCCTGACACAACATGGGTGGAAGCAACGGTCTGCATATGGTCGTAAGTACTACTCTATCACCCAATTAATTATCCCTGTTGTATTCAAGAACAAGTATTAACTATCTTGACAGAGGCATTGAGCTTAACGTCGCAATCTTATGTAACTGTCTGGTTGTCCTAAAGCCACTAGTGCAGAGATTCGGCCTGAAGTTTCTCGGCTTTAATTCTAGTGACAATAGCGGTGGCAGGCAACCCAAGGTTTTCAAAATGTTTACTCCAAAGAAGTTGAACCATAATGCCTCCTACGAAATGGGCTCGATGGATCCAATGGTAGCAGGGGGCATGGATCCTAACGGCCAAGAAGCTAAAGCCGGAGGCGATCACGACATTGTGGTTACTTCTAGTATCTATATCAATCAGGGAAGCAACTGAAAGTGAGGGTAAAGAATTCAAAGCTCAAGATTTCGACTATAAGAGCCAGAAGGGCGTGGTTATGCGTGTTAGAACTGATATTATGTGAACAGGCTATTTTACTGTTGGGGTATATATATAACGGCACAGAGCGTGCTTAATTTACAATCAAACCACCCGGGCTTTCTTTCTTCCCTGGGATTCTCTTGCTCGGGAATTTATCGAGAGTTAAGAACAATAATACTCGTTTTGAGTAGGTGAAAAACGATCGATCGAGAACGCAATTTGTTATTCAGATTGTAACTTGTAGAAGCGGGCTCGCTGGTCAGCGAGGGTATACCATGCTTGCCTCATATCGATAACAGATCAGGGCCGTTACTAACTAAGTAATAGTTACAGTTACAAACAGCTATCATATCATCACTATCATCATAATACCTTCTAGTCGCTGGCTTGCGTGATAATTTTAATTAAATGTGATGGCATATGAGAATTAATAGTACTTTTTGTTGGTCTTGAAGACATTTGTCGTATATTTGAATGATGGCGCTAATTTGTTATTCATCATTCGGAGAAAAGGGTAAAATGATTTTGGCTATGGGGGTGGAAGCGTACCGTTTTATTGTTCTCTTTCCTCTGATAAATTAAACCTCCACTTAAAATTGAGATCAAGCTGGGGATGTAATTCCAATACGAAACAGAAAAACGACTTCATCAATTAAGATCTTTCCGTTGCACTTGTGATGAATTAAATCTGAATATGACTAATTAATCCACTAATCAACGATTAACATGGCGAGGGGTAATAGCAAGTGAGCAAATATATATATGATACTTCTGTCCTTGATGAAGCATATCGCAGCATCAACCACAAATCATCCAAAAATATACCTACCATGAAGTCCACTCTCTTTGCGCTACTCACTTTAGTTTCGTTCCAGGATACAGTTTGGGCTCACCCAACTTCGGTCAAGGAACGGGCTGACATAGTTCGGACTTCTCCACCTGGCTGTCTCGTCGTCAGAGGTTCTGGGACCTAGACGGGCAACGATGATAATAGTCTATGAGAAGCTAGGGAAGCCAAATAAACCTGCTTCTTGGTCCACTATTTTAGTAGACTAGACTAGTTTTTGGGCTTCTCGGTCTACTATTCTCGTAGCTTTTCTAGACTGTAGTTTAGCCTATTTTACAGGAAGCCAGAAAAGTTAACTTTCTAGCTTTTTGTAGGCCTTTATATAGGGCCTTCCCCCTATATTTTAACCCTACCGTAACCATACTATAACTTCTCTAGACTATTGGATTTTTAGACCAATAGTCCAATTTATTCGCTAGACGGTTGGTCTAGTCCTAAATTAGACGGCCGTCTATTTTTTTTAAAACTAGCTTTTCTAGTAAATTACGAAAAGCCAGACTATCATCAACGTTGCAGACGGGGGAATGTACAACTATAAGCTCTGCCGTGGCAGCAATTACTTCGACGACGGCATCTTCGTGCATTTTATATACAGCGGTACCTATGCCGAGATTGTATACATTAAGAACTTACCTTCTATGGATACACAACTGAGTAAGTAACGTGCTTCTGACGTTCCTAAACCGAAAACTTCTCCCCAACTGTGGCGGGCTAACTCGAAGCTGCAGCTCTGGGGATTACAAGTCAAATACGGTGACAGTCACGAACGGTGTTGGCTCCTATGATGCTGGATCTTTGGACGCGAGCTCTGCTATGAATGTGGTTAGCGACGATGTAAATGTGTACAACATGAATTTCGTGAACACATACGGCACGGCCGGTCAAGTGAGTCTTTCCGATCAATTATTTCATAGGTGAAGGAAAGCTGTCTGACAACAACCCTAGGCGGTCGCCTTGATAGCAAATGGTGAGAGGCAGGGCTACTATGGGTGCTCGTTCTCCAGTTACCAGGATACCCTGTATGTGAAATTCGGCGACTAGTACTATTCAAATTGTTACATCGAAGGCACTTACTGAATTAATCTTTGAGGGTTCTGCGCCTAACTGCAAGTAGGGGCTGCTGTAGACTACATTTTTGGTAATGCTAACGCCTGGTTTGGAGAGTGTGAGCCAGCAACAAGGTCTACGTAACCGAGATACAATGATGCTGACAAGTATGAGTAAACCAGGCACGATTAAAAATCATACCAATCAATTTGCTGTCAAAATCAGCCCGCATTTTAAATAAGGTACACCCTTCTCCCACAAATGTGCATCTGTTGAGCCTTGGGTACTCATTCCTGTCCACTATGGTCGCCAATGCATGTGGAGTAAGATTGTCACGTAATTGATTCCATCACACAAGGGACGGGAAATATTGCATGCGAACGAGTGTTGGGTCTCTGTTTGTAACTGACTGACTGTACCTGTGCTGGTACTGCACGGAAGTTCTTGCGGTAGGCACGCAGGGAGGAAGGCACGCGTACCTTCTACGTTCGGTACTGGCGACTGGCGACACCTCAGGCTCCCACCACCGTACCTACCTTATCTACCTACCTACCTACCTTCCCTCTGCCCTCAAACACCTTCTTTCCTCTTACACATACCATCCCTCCACTCCTCCCACCAACAGGCTACAGCTCATCTTCCCCATCATCTTCCCCATCACCTTCTCCATCATCTGCGCCATCATCTGCACCATCGTCTTCACCATCAACTGCACCATCATGGAAGCCATGTTTTGCAGCAACCCCGCAGCCTTGCGCGCACTTCTGCAATCCTTTGGCATCCAGCCAGCACCAGCAGCTGCCTCATCTCCTCCCCAGCACGATCCGGCTGGGTACAAGCCATGCCAGGCGCACCAGATGATGAGGGACGACCCTGCGAAGTGGTTCCGCAATGTTACCATTGACGACAGAGACCGCGCTCTTCTTTCCCTTGAACGCGCTTCCTTTGTCGAATACAGTAAAGCCAGCTATCTACGAAAGATCGTAAGTCCGTCTTCAACACCTTTCATCCCTATTATCACTCTAATCCTGAGATCTAGTACCATATGAAGGCGCGTGAACACTTCCAACAGAGTGAATGGACTGTCGAGGCCGATGATGACTGCAAGAAGCTGGTTTGGTCTGCGGGCGGGCAGCTCCACGGATTCGACTTTGAGCCTCCTGCGCCTGTTCACTGGGCAAGTGTAACTGGTATGTACAAGCACCACCCGAATCTCCCACCCAGAAAGCATTGCTCTGCTCTAACAGTACTCAAGTCAATGTCAATATCAAGGGATCTTCTGATGCTGAATTCACTTGGGGCTACTTGTCTACGCGACCATCCAACATCCGCATCTTCAAGGGGCCCCCAGAAACTTATGACGAGCATCCATGGGATGCTATGATCTTACGGGACTGTACACCAAACACAAGTTCTCTCTACGAAGTCGACGGTATCG
Organism: Pezicula radicicola; assembly: GCA_003008705.1. NCBI lineage: Eukaryota > Fungi > Ascomycota > Leotiomycetes > Helotiales > Dermateaceae > Pezicula > Pezicula radicicola. The sequence goes on along the minus strand of PDUO01000061.1, from coordinate 117,802 downwards.
CATCTCGCAAGTGGGATATTCTAGTGATGAAGATGTGCGAGGACTATGATCGTAAGTGTAACCCTACTCAACGACACATGCATTAATGCTGACTTGTTGTACTAGATCCCTGGGTGGTTGTGTCTGTTAAGGATGCAGGCCCTAGCGAGCCAAGCATGAGTAGCAAATGCGACTGCCAGGATTCTACTGCTTGTGGCTGTATCATGGGTGGTGTACATGCTTGATAGTCTCCAACATAAATCATGTTATGCTATGATTGGGAAGGGGGATTAGGAGCTGGGAATTTGTTTGCTTCTTTGCATTTGCTTTATGGTTTGCAGCAAGGCGTGGTGGACTTCAAAAGTGTGGGACAATCAGGTCAGACATTGTAATGATATAGGGATGGCTCAGAGAAGGTGTAGTTTTGTAGATGGTGCCCGGGTTTTGGGCAACTGTAAATGTGATAGTTGTTACTTGTGATCTCGAAGGCTTGGTATTGCTAGTGATGTTTGTCTTGCAGGGTGGTTGACCTATATCCCCCGAATAACTATAAATTTAGTCTTCGATCGCAATGTATATGGTACCAGAGGTACGGTGCTGTAGTATTATCCCTCATTTGTCCCCAATTCACATTCCTTTAAATATTTGTGACTTGAACTTTCCGTTTGCCACTTTGGTCCCAAGTATGCAGTACGTACCAAGGCCTATCACTTACAGTCATAGCCAAGAACCAACCAAATCAAGAACCTTCACTCGATGAATGCGGCAAACTCGTAGAATTTTGTCCACATTTTATCATAATATAGACAGCTATCCTACTTTCAAAAAAAAAGAGGGGGGGGGCATTTAACGTATACAATCAGGGATAAACGCCCGTATCCGCCTTGCTGTTGCTGACCCGGTCTACCGTTGGAACTCGCTGGGCTTCGCATGGGTCGAGGTGGTCCAATTGCTAGACTCTGGACCATATCGAGTTGACTGAGACTGGGATAGCTGAGTATGAGGCTATGCCTATTTCAATATTGGGCACTGAGTGGATTCATTCAGACTTTCTCTATTAGAAACAGCAGTGCGACGATATTTGTAGTCTCTCGTGCGTTTAATGGATTATCGTGTAGTAGAAGACTTTGGTATCAGCCTTGCAACTTCTGATCCGGTGCAGCTTGGCGCACCCTTGGAACAGTAATAAGGATTGCCTACTTAATTGGTATTCATTGGTTGCTTTATGGAGATAATTTTCTCTATCAAACAAATGAAGATCTTGACGCTTGTGTATGGTGGTTTTGTAATTCGTCTGTGGATAGTGTAGATTATTCTTAGTTATTACGGTATGTTGGGGTATAATTAATTGTAAATGGTATGGTATGGCTGTTTGTATCTGTTGAAGGATAAGAGGGGAGGATACACTTATAGGTATTGTATTTGGTATATAAATCCCTTATGTTTTGTATATTGTAACCTAACGCTACCACTGAGCTATATGAGCTTTGTACTGTTTGTTGGGTGATGTTGTTGGTAATTAATTTTTTTATCGCAAGTAGAGATGCTGGTTTGTGAATGGAAAGGTAGCTGGATAGGGGGCTTTTTTGTATTTTAGATTCTTTGCTTATTTAGGGTAGTATTTTTTGATGATTTTACTGGTTTATGTGATGGAGCTGTAGCACCATTTTGGGAGCTTTGATATTTAGCCACTTCTCCATATCGAATGTAGTTTGATCCTTTCTGTATTCTTGCAGCCTAGTGTTTTTCCATGACGTTAAAGCATCTTTTTCATCATTTTCATTGTCGGGTAGTTCTATCAGATCGACAGATCGGAATGTTGGTGAAGTAGTGAGTTGAACGGCAGCCGCATCCCCGACATTTAGTTCACGGAGCGGCGAAATGTCCGAAGTGTTTTAAGTCATAAGTATATCTTGTTCTAGCTATGTTTTTTGTCGAGAGAGTTGATGTATTTGCCCGTCCTTTAATAATTTCTCGAGTGTTGACTCTGAGAAAGGATACCCGGTGAGATTGATGTCATCACGAGAAGCACTACAAGGCCGAGTACTCCTGGTTATATCGTTGCTAACAATACGATCAACGTTCGAAATTGATGTAGTAGGTGGAGCCACTGTGGACAAGTATGATGGGATTATAGCTAAGTCTGAACAAGCATCAAGTGTAGAATCTTCAAGGCTCGAGAGACTGTCACTCGGATCCGACTCGAGAGACCCTAATCTTAAGCATGGGAGCTATGTAGCTGATAGACCAGCTTTAGGGCTACTAAATCTTGATGAGGATGAAGATTTTCGACGCAATTTTCGACGTTTTTGTATATAACCTTCCTGATCCATCTCATTATTTTATAATTTATACCGTCGTTTTTGTTGCAATAGAGTATTTTGCTTTAACAAGATCTTCTGCCCCTGCTGATTACCGTGCATGGGTGGTCCTTTAGACCTAGCGATAATCTACTAGTCCTTAGATATAGTTATTGTTACTACTTGATCTGATTGAAGATTAGTTACGCCTCTGTTAATTTTGGAATCATAATTGTCGTCATCGCTGAGACCACTATCACTTAGAATTAAGCTTTCTCGGGACTCATTGTTGAGTGTGCGCGGCCGGGAGGTCTATAGTACAGCCGGGTTGTTTCGGATGTCTTCTGAATTATGATCTGGCCGAGGACTCAATGGAGCGTTGCTAATAGGGTTATTTAGGACACTACAGAGATTACTAGGGGGTTATCTACAAAAGAGGCATGTGAGCAGAACTTCTTACCGGTGTTGCTATCCTTAAGGCATCCTCCCTCGCCTGTAGCATCGTGATAGCTTACGCAAAGTCTGCTAGTAACTAGCGGTCCTTGGTGGTTGCCGGTCGAGTCTCCATCTTTTCCACTGTTACGGCTTTTATAGCAGTATATGTTTCAGTAATAGAAGCGATTGTAGAGAGTGTCTCAATCTGCTGTAGACATGGCAAAGACTCAGCAGTTCGAACTCCGAAATCTTTGGTGAGATTGCTGACAGTCTTACCCTAACGTCACTAGATGCTTTGCATACAATCTTGCTTCAATTGACCTCTTAGTGTTGTGACATCACATGGATACCACAGGTATTTGGAGACTCTCGCCATTGCTGTCGTGCGTGTTCTGCGTGCCGTTGCAATTTGCTGCATCCGTGAATATATAGGCTTAAAGTTGATTGTTGACGGCAACATAGTTAGCTCTTTCATGAAATTAATCTACTGGATCCGCTCCTCGTTAAAAGTACTTTCCAGCTCGGCTCTGCTTTTGCCCTAGTTGCTGTTGATGGCTTTCATATAAGTACCGACGCGGAGATTCCTCTTGTACGCATTTTCGTAGAAGAAGGCTTGAGAGGATGGGCTTAGTAAGCTGCAAAGAGAATAGCGATGTCCTTCCTGCACAAACTATTCTTTATCGGTATAGTAGAGGTTAAAGGCTGCCGATGCAATCTCCTTGGGTATTGTTGCTTGCTTGATTAACCTGGCGGATCAAGGCTCGCAACTCTAGAGATAGTTCCTTGGGGAGTGAGGGCGGATGAGTAAGAGACTGGGTTGGCATCTCAAAGGATAGTTACAGCAATTCGTTCGGAGAAGATAGAGAGGAGCTGTCGCTATGGGATCTCAGTTGAAGTAGGGATAGTAATAGCCTTGTTACTCTACTTTATGTTAGTAGATGTGTAAGAGGGAGAACTTGTGTATCATGTAGTCGCTCTGGCCTCGTGACCGAAGAATAAGCTTCACCCCCTTTTACTATTGTAACTGATATTCGTAGTTTTAGATGGTAGTATTAAATTTGGATTGTGCGCTATAATTAAGTGTATACTCCCATTTTAAGGTCATTATATTCGTGCACGTAACTACTATTAATTAAAGTGCTTTGTAATATCAGCGTAATTTTCGGTCGCGCCCACCTTTTGAAAACCACCCTTTGAAAAGTACTAATTGTATAACAACTCTATAATAACCTATCTTATTATAGATTTTTCGTTTAATAATTACTTTCCCTTATATTAGATATCTATTAAAGTTTTTTTAATCTAATTATACTAAGTATAGGTTATATTATAATTAAAATAAAAAAACTAGGTAGAAATATAAATTTCAGCCGAGGTATCCTTTTATAAGCTCGGGGTATTTTACTAGCTTTTTTCCCGACTAAAGTTAAAAATTAACCTATACCTCGATGTTTCCTAATATTTAATACTAGTATTAAAAATTAATATTATAAAGAAAGTATTATAGTATAAAGTAATAATCTTAAATAGATTTATAATAGAGTAAGTTGTTGTAGAATTATTATATAATTAGTACCTTTTAGGGGTGGTTTCAAAAGGTAGTTTTCAAAAGGTGGGCGCAACCAAAAATTACACTGATATTGCAAAGCACTTTAATGCACCTACTAGTAGTGTGTGGTGCGCCGTGGCTAGACTGCCTACCTAGACCGCTTTCGTGACTTGCAATAGTTTATAAACTTAAGATGTTGCTGGCTTTCTCTGCTTACTACCTTAGGCAAATATTACTTCGAGCTATGTTTGCCTTACCCTACTTATCAAGTGCCCTGCTATCTAATTTAGGCTAGCTTGCTAGATCTACCTTACTTAAGGTAGTTTATTACGAAATGGCTTACGGAGGTTCCGGTCAAAAGTCGTGCGAATACAGGCCATAGGCCTGCAGCTCAGGGGTTATAGCGTATTAGAGCCTATAGATTACCGCTTAGATAGCCTATAGAGCCTGTCCGCTTAGTAATTAAGCACTAACGAGCCCCACCCCACCAAAAACACCACCAAAATGCCTACCACTCCACCCCCTCCAGTCCTTATACCAGGCTATGAAATTGCAACAAAACACAAGGAGGCTATACACCAATTATATAGCTTTACAAAGATCCCAATTTTAGCTCTAATAGAGTATTACAACCTTAGCTATTCGACGATTAATAAGATCTTAAATTACGATACACCCGAGCGAGCCCGACCTACCTATACAGGACGACCCCAATCCTTAACTAATTAATAAGTTAATTAAATTATCGAATATTATACCTCTAGTTAGGAGACTCGAATCCTTGATTATATATATCTTTATTAGGTATTATCCTTAGAATACAGTGTTAATACCCTTGAACGACGGCTTAAACAATATAGCTACTATTAATGTATTGTATACTAAAAACCCTACCTTATACAAGAGTAAGCAATATAACGATTACTCTAGGTACTTATATATATATTCTAGACAAAAGAGAAGGAGTAGAAGAAGGTTCTTTAGTTAGATAAAGTTATATTCTTAGTTAGTAGCCGGACAGTAAAGCAGAAGGTTATAAGGAATAAATCAGAGCGATTCTATAACAACTATATACAACACTAATTCTATTAAGGCTATACAATACCTGTTAATGCTTAGGGGGCTATTAGATATAGCTATAAGAGCCTGTTAGTGTTTATTAAGGGATCTAGCAAGAAGGGAGCTTTTATATAAGTTAATTATAAATTATAAGTACTATCACTATATATAGTCTCTATTATTAAAGACTTTGGAGTACTTATATATACTCTTAGGATAGAGCCTTTGTTTATAGAGGATAGGAACTCTATATATAGCCATAAGTCGAAAAACAACTACTGTACCTTATTCCGATTAAATCATAGTATTATACTATTACCTTATCCTTCTATAAGCCTAGATATAAACCCTATAGAGAAGTACTAGCGTCGAATAAAGCAATTACTCTATAGGCGAAGAAAACAACTAGTTACAGAAGAGGAAATAAAGGTTACTATACTAGAGGAATAGAATCAAATTCTACAGGAATAGATTAATAAGTTAATTAATATACAGGAGTATTAGGTTCATGTATTAGTAGAGCGATCTAGCTAGTCTACTCCTAATTAAAAAGAGAGTATTACATTATTATAGTGTTTAGGAATGATTTTGGTGGGGTAGATGCCCTGTAAAACACGGACTTTTGCACCCGGGCTCGTAAGCTGCCTTGCTAGCTGCCCCTATCCTCTAATGGGAGGTTCGCTTAAAGACCCTATAAGAAGTATGGCCATAGGCTGCTACAAGCTTCATAGCCTATATTCGCACGACTTTTGACCGGAACCTCCGTACCTGTTATTTATTTCCTATTTGTATACGAAGGTGGGATTTTTGAAGTTTTGAGCTGGTCCAAGCGTTGTGGCTGTGCAATGGATTGATTTTAGTAAAGAAACGCTTAGACCAGGCTTAAGACTTAAATCTCGCCTTCGTATGCCTTTAGACACCCTTACTTATCCGATTTAACTCATAGATCGAAGAACTTAGGAGCTGTCGATGATTGGTTGACTTATGTACCGCGAAGCGAAGCCTTTGGCGCAGTAGTCGCTGGGTCTTTGCTCGTTATAATGTGTGGAGACGTAGAGACGTAGAGACGGGAGACAGAGTATAATTCGTGTTCTAGAAAACAAATAACTCGAAGTAAAATTTTGTGATGGAATAATTAATAAAGTTGAGTACATCTGAGACGAAGTGACGATTAAATAGAGAGTACGGTCATACAGACGTTGCAAGAAAGAGAATTCTATAGAATTTTTACGTTTTGCGGTATACTTTCAAAAGACTCTTTGGAAATGGTTTGAGCACACGTACCAAGTAATGAATAGATCCGTAACTTCGGGAAAAGGATTGGCTCTAAGGGTTGGGTGCGCTGGGAATCTTACAGGATACCAAGTAGCTACAGAATAGGTAGAAACAACAAATAAGTATCAAACTCCTTGGATGCAGTACCATTAAACTATTTCTGCCCTTCTTCTCCCTATTGTTCTCAGACTGAGCCTCTTTAGTCATACCGCTCTCCTTCTTCTCTTCGATCTTCTCTGTAGGAGCTGGTGCGTCGACATCTATCTTCACCGTCTCGCTAGTGGTAGCCGCCGCAGAAACTAGAGATTCTGAACGTAGAGAAAGGTACTCGTGGCTGGATGCTGTGGCGAGGAGGTACTTGGAAACTGTGTTGATTGCTGCTGTGCGTTGTTGAGGGATTGGTGATGCTTAGGCTGAGCAGTAGAGTGGATGGAGTTAAGCGCGTGAAAGCTTTTTTCATTTGCCCATTAAGGTCAGTTGTATCACGCGGAAGCAAAGAAAGAACGGAGTTGCCTTCAGACCTTGATAGTTGCGCCTACCAATTCCAGATTTCCAGCCAAGTTCAATTTCAAGAAAATATTCGAAAACTACCTATCCTCATAGTTCTCACGGACAAAGCATCTAGATAAATAACACTCAATCAAACTCTCCTATTCAATTGTATTCAACACCGACATGAACAATGCTATTGCACTCACTTATGTAGTATAAACCCTCCTATAAGAGCTGTATTAATGATGTAGCGTAGCAATCACAGGGGGGCATAAAAGACTAGACACCAGTTTACCTAGGACTCCCCATTAGAGCCTGTAGAAGAGGCCTGAGGGGTGGATCACGAGAGGAGAGGGAGCCACGGAAGACTTGTCCCTATGGGTCGAAAGGTAGCCCGGTTAGGTTGGTCTTAACCTGGTAACTGCGTCTCGTATTATTTTCCTGGACCACTTCTAGAACCCCCACATCAAATTCAAGCCGCTGGTCATGCTTATTGTACTAGTTAGCAGCAGGTGCATATACAGGCCCCTTGGAGCTAAAGCCACAACGCCAATTTATGAACGATTGTCTCCAGCTATTCAACAAATTAAAGGCTAAATTCGACGCTGAGATCGCCGCCAAACCACGAGAGCCAATACCAGCTTTCATGAGTACATAGCCATTGTAATAAGAGACTTGGGCTACCCCCATCCCCCCTCGAAATTCATTAAGAAAGAGAAATTAGCCTCTCTAGAGCGACCCGATTACGACTTTAAAGATTCACAAGAATGAGCTCAATCACCATCTATAAGATCTTGCCGATGGAAAACAGCTTGAAGACATGGGAGAGGAGGTTCAGAAAACTAGAACTAAGAGTGAGGTTTCAGCGTTTGCTGCTAAGATTCGTGTTTATGCTATTTCGGACTTTCATGAAAGGAAGACCGTCGGCGCATCGACGGGTGATGTGCAAGTACGGAGGAGACGGATCTTAGAGCCGTGCTAGCTGTCAATTATAAGAACTCAAATATAGTTGTTCTTTCTCCCTCAACCAAATTGTATTTTGGCAGAATGTAAACAATCATTTCAGGATATAATATTACTAGTCTAATCTAAACACGCATCACACACGCAAGGTTCCTGGTCAGGGATCCCTAGCAGGACCTTAGCAACACAGTCTGGTTTTCTCTTAATATCATCTGTCCCTAGCCAGGCCGTAGTCATATTTCTCAACTCTTCCATCCATTTATAGTCGTCAAGATTTATGTTTGTAGGATTTATATGACCTTCCCCAGGTTCAGGATTAAATCTGAAGTAGTGAGTTCTTTCGTCTACCGGTTTTCTGAGATTCTCCGTCTTAATGTCTTAAAGAAAGTCGATATGGCGAGCCGGGGTATTCGTGGAATAGTCTATTACCTGTCGTACCGAGCCGAGCCAGTTTCTCGGGGGCTTAATTGGAGTGCTAGAGCGGCCAGTCCCAATACTTACAACAGACTTAATCAATGGAACTCTGGCGACTGTATCGGATGAATTCAACGGTGGGACCAAGTCATATCTTGCGGACCAGAGTTGGTGAATAGGGTTATTGTTCAAAAGGCCTCCATCCCAGAAAGTAACGTTCTGGTCGTTAAGAGACCTGAGGGAAATACGTCGGTGCGGACGATGTGGCAGCGACAGCGTCTTTAATTGATATGTTCGGAAAGGCCAATGGGATATTGTCTTGTCGTATGTATGATCTAAATACAACCGTCTCGGCTGCATCAATCTTGGTGGCACACATTAACCTAAGACACCGATTAGTTTAAAAAAAAGAAACGGAAAAAAAATCGAAGTAAATAACCATAGGATATACAGACATTCTTCCAGGAGCAGGAGTAGAACTAGTATTTATTAACAACAGACTTTTCCCTTTCCGCCTTTTATCCTCTGGATATGGTGATTCTTCCATGACTTTGTCCACTGCTTCCAGTAAGGGCAGAACAGGGAATTTTTTTCCAGTGACCAAAGACTTGGCCCAAAGCCAGCCGTTTCCAAGGTAGTAGCCCAAATACCCTAATTTATGGAGCTCAAAGGATCCAATCTTTGGGCTGAATACCGTTGTAGAAAGCTCCTTATACTTTTCCTCCACTTTGGATGAAGTCATCCGTAATCTGAACAGCATGAGAGCAATTATCCCCCCAGTACTAGTTCCTGCGGCAAGGTCGAAATAATCCACGGGCAGATAAGCTGGTGCTGGTGCACTGTCGTTCTTGAGCTCTGACACTCTTTTCATGAGTTCGGTCATGATTATTGCGCTGGAAATGCCCTTGATGCCGCCGCCATTGAAAGCAAGAAGGTGCTTTGGCTTTGTGTGGTCTACCAGTGTACTATCAGCTAAATATTGAACAGGCTTCGGTATTCAAGTTGGTGTTGGTGTTGAAGTTGATGTCGGAGTTGAGGTTGCCGATATTTGGAATGCACCAGTGACGGTGTTGCAGTTCGGGAAGCTGCCACCGGAAATATGGCGGATTAATCTCACATTCCATCTAGCGAAGCGGATTTCTTTCCACATTATCACAGCATTGGGATTCGCAGCTGTGCTGGTGCTGCAAGGAATGGATGCAGTTACAGGATAGCAAAATGTTGCCCTGCTGTTTGGAACATTAAGAATTGTAAACTTGAGGTCGCTGTGCCTAGAGTGCTCACCTCGGACAGCAAGACTCATAGTTCCCTAGATACTGACTGCTTTATTCAGAGTGATCGTAAGGCCTATTATATACCTAAGGACAGATTGCACGTGAAATACATGACGAAGGCATCAAAATACTAGTAGATAATACGCAAACGGCCGTAGATCCAACAAATATAATATATTAAGGATTTTACGGCACTAGTTAGGGAGCTACCATATGATATCACGTGAGGTTATCTGAATTGAGTGGTCCGAAGCCCGAGGAGTAAGCTCAATAGAACTCGAACACATGGGTACGGACGGTGGGAACTAGTGCTTAGGTCCTCAAACCGACGTACGGAGTAATTGTACACGGGGTACGGACGAACAAAGAGAATATAGACCTAAGTGACTAGGTAGAGTCAATCGAAAAGCTCTAAACTAAGAATGTGGCCCTTTACCCCGGCTCCAAGGTCATACATATACGTAGGTTGACAATGATAGGGGTGTCATACAACAGAGTGTTTTTACTATGAACCCTAATTGGTGTATACATAAGGTCTTAGCCTTAAGCTCTCTATGGTTAAGTGGCTTTTGTTTCATGCCAACCTACTATTTCTTTCATCTGAAGTTTATCATCCAGAAACACTTTCTCGAACGTTAAAGAACTTTCTGTATAGATCACGTAATTAGTGGATTGCCAAATCAGAACTCAATGATGCTTAGCCCCTCCGATTCCCTTGCCGTCACGGCGGTAGTCATCTCTCTAATAGCGCTGGTGTCAACCATGGGACAGATATTTCAGCAGTATCTTGGAACTTCAGATAGCTACAGGAGGTGTTAATTATCAGCGATAGGACTCTAGGGCAAAGCGATGCACTAGAAATTTTATTTCGTGGAGATGCACTTCGAAGTGTTTTTCGACGCCCTAGTAATATTTCTGTCTCGGCCAACTAATTTGAATCGTAAAGTGTATTACTTAGTCAGAACCAAGTAGTTATACAAACAAACGCTCACCCAAAGCCTGACCATTCGAAAGCAAGTGCAAAGAGAAAAAGCGACTGCTAGGACAGGGATTTCGGATGGCGAAGAAGCTTCATGGGTTACTCTGCCTAATATCACTTAGTACGCCGAGCAACAGTTAAGGGAATGGGACTACAAGATCCCCTAACCCTAAAGAGCGATTCCTACGTACCTCCAGAATACACACTGGTCGTTGCAATTCAGAAACGGACTTAGTCATGGAGGCTTGTACCCACTGGTGTTGTCAAGCCTTACGCTTTCACTACGATCTCGGATCTAATTCAACGAGTTGCCATGCTTGGAATGCATTAGGTCGCTTTTGATCAAGCTGCTGGAAACGTCATAGCTGTGCGGTAAGGCTATCTTCTCAAAGTAGATCTGTACGAACGTACCAACAACTTCAGTTCTTGGCTACGCGCGGTTTTGTGATGTCCTGGAGGAGGACAATAGTTAGGTATCTGTACCATAAGTTGTAGTCTTAATTGCATCATTATTTTTAGTCCAATTAATACAAGAGTTGGATCATTTAAAAGGCCTGATTTATGGCTATTTACATGTAAAAAAAAATCCTAATATGACAATATTTAATGAAGATATAAGTAAGCGATCTTTGTAGTACAATGGTGGCAGTATCGCCTAATTAGGAAGGGAAAAATAAAAGCCCACTCAGGTCCCTTTGCATCATTAACCCCTTCCCTGTTGCATTTAATATTAGAACGAAGCATTGGTACACTGCCCTAAGAGAGGGAAACCTCGGTTGTGTTATAGAGCTCGAGAGGCACCTCGGCGAGGATGCCGTCCAGAAGACCGTCGCGGCCGTCGGACCAGGCGACATAGGCGTACTTATCAGTGAGCGCGATGAACGAGGCGCGGTCGCTGGGTTGACCGTTCTCGCCGACGGGCTGCGACAACTGCGTGACCTTAAGTGGCGTCGCGAAGGTGCGGCCGTAGTCGAAGGACACCGTCGAGTATGTGTCGAGGATGCCCGACGAGTTGGTGCGCCACATGACGCCGAGCAGGCCGGTTGAGCCAAAGTCCACCGCCGGGCGTTGCGCATCGGGGGCCTGGATGACGGCCGGGCCCGTGAAGTTCTCGCCAGCGTCTTCTGTGACGTAGATCTCGAGGGTGAATTCGCGCGGGACCATGAGCGCGAACCGGCCCGTCTTGGTCGGGTCGGCAGACACCCACGGCGTCGGGTCGCTGGGCAGGTCAACACCAGACACAGGCAGCATAGAGCCGGTGCCGTTCGCCACAAGGTTGCCGTCGCTGTCGGTCAGCGGCAGCGTCGTCCATGTCACACCGTCATCGCGGCTGACATACATCTCTGGGTTGCCGTCCGCGCCCTCGGCGGCAGAGGCGAGAATGCCGTCGTAGACCGCGATGGATCTGCCGGGAAATCCGCAGATTGGAGCGAGGTCAGGAATCCCGTAGTCCAGGCAGACGTCGATGGGGCCGGGGATCTGGTTGTAGGGAGCCCAGGTCTCGCCACCGTCAGAGCTGACCGACACCGCCGCGGGATACTCCCACGACGAGGCGCCGTTCGCGTATACCTTGCCGGTGGCCAGGTCGACGCGGAGTTTCGTCGCTCCTTGCATGTATAGGGGCGTCACGGACGGGACGCTCCAGGTCGGGTAGCGGGTAGAAGCGCGTTGTGACATAGACAAGGTTATCCGGGTTCTGAGGGTTGACGGCGACGACGGGCTGGCCCTCGCGCGTGCTATTGCTCAGGGTCATGTCCATCTCGCGAATCGACGGCAGCGCGCGCGAGTCGAAGCGCCGTACGAACTCGGGCTGTGCGTCGGTGTCGCCAGAAACACCATCTGTACAGAGTTTGCCACAGCCGAAGCGCTGGAAGGAAATGCTAGGCAGTGAGGTAGAAGAGAGAGCATAGACAACGAGCGCGGCGCCAGCAAAGAGTGTGAGGGTACGGAAAACGCAGCTTTTGCGCTGCTGCCGCTGCTGCTGTTCAATAGGACGCTGGAACTCGCCGACGGGCACGGTGCCATCTTCGTAGTCTGAGTAACCCATATTGCTGAGTAGGGAAAGGGGACGAAGCGTGCAGCGTGAAGATGTGTCGCGTCAAACTTGTACAAGATACACGTTTGGGCATCGTGGGGTATGGGGTTAAATAGAGATTGTATTGATGGTTAATCTGAAAAGAATCAAGGTCCTTAGGCTTGGTATTAATACTTCGTACTGGCCCTTTTAATCTTGCCCCCCCGCATCTGCGTACGCAAGATACTTGGCAATGCTGCTTTTATTAAAATCCCTAATTGTAGCCTCTGTAATAGACTCCTAAGGCTCCTGTACAGCAGCTCGTAGTTTCTTTAGGACCTATGAACATCAGGGCAGTTCTTTTGAATATAGTCCTTTATTATATCCCAAATAGTCTTAATAGGGTTCAAATCAGGAGAAAATACAGGCCACTTCATAGGTATAATACTAATAACCTTAAATGAAGAGCCTAGAAAGGCAAAGGCATAGCCTTTATCCTGCAGTCCTAACCTAATAAAGCTAGTATTTCTGGCCAAGGCACACATTAGTTTCCCTTCGAAGTTATAACCCACTCGATAAGGCGTTTTCATTAAGGTATATTAAGAAATGCCTTTCATCCAACACGGCCATGCTTTTAAGATGTTATTCGATGGACAAGAACACATTGTACGTAGCCTCGAGTAAGGTTTGTTTATTAGACTATTTAGCCTTAAGTTCAGCCAGCCTCAAAATAAAGGGTTTGTACTTGAAGTCGTTCATCGCGTGTACAATCGCGTATAGGCGTTTTAGGGGTAGGAACTATCTATATCTGGTCCATGATAAGTGGCGGAGTTTACAGTAGAAAATAAAGTGGAAAAGCAGCAGTAGAAGTATCATAAACTCATTGGCTGGCCCTACCCCCTATAGACCGAAGCTTCTAGGGGTGTGTAGACGTAAAAGGCAAGATTATTTGGGCCTGTACGAAGTATCTATTGTAGTTTAGGGTTAGGTGGTGTGTTCCTTGTTTACGCAGGTACAGGCCGTAAGGATTGCCAGTGGAGCTCATAGGGGGCCTTAGCCTTTCACAGTAAATATAGAGAAACTTCGTAATTATATAGTAATCCCTAGCAAAAATTAACGTTTAGAGGCATAATATGTTCGCTAATTTATAAAAGTGTGTGAGGAGCTCCATTAAAAACAATACTTATAGCCTATACCTTCGGAAATATCAAATAACCTCAACTACTACTAACACGAATCCGAACCCGAACCCGAACCCGACATGTGGGGTACAGGGCCCAAGCCAAGTCCGATGATGGGGGATATTATCAAGACAAGGAAAATGTTTCCGAACTAAAAGGGGCCAATCTCATGTATTCTTCGTCGCTCTACGATTGTAAGTTTGGCCAATTGGTTAGCGCCTGTATATTTCTAATGCCAATCGTTTCGACGATTGCTATCCCTGTTTCTCTACCGGGGAAGCAAATTCGACGACACTTGAGATACCTCTGAATTTCTAGAGCTGGCCAGATACCATATTAAAGAAACTCGCTATACGCTAGACTGTGGAAGATATATTCTGTGTCATTACTTATACATGATGCACGACAATCACGTAGTTCACAGCTGACGGAAGAGGAAAATCTTCATCCTATAGGCCACCCGAGGTCTCGGACCTCGAATCGTAAGGGGAATGCAGGCCGTCCATATTACAAATTCTTTCCATGCGATAAGTTTTATTGCTTTGATAATATGCGCGGCGACAATTCAAGAAATCCACTATGTTATTGCGGAGTATGCAGCAAGATGCAGGTCTCGGGGCTAGACCAGCGGGTAGGTAGCACGAGGATTACATTATGTATGCAGGTTGGGAACATGCAATTACTATGACGTGCGTCGGGACACTCAGCTGCGACAAATCACATTAGATGAAGACCTTGTAAACAAACTAGCAATGTTGCAAATCATTTGATGTTTAGGATATTAGACTTTACGCGTGCAGGAAAGGGACAACTGGTAGGTCTTAGCAAAAGTCAAGCAAAGGTATGGAAGTCAAGGATTCCCAGTATAGGAAAGGTAGGATTAGGCCATATCGACACGCCTCCGTAGAGATCGATTAGCAGTTGCCAGTTCGGAAAGTATACCGACGGATCGATCGGACGAGAAGGACTATCCAATCTCCAGATTAGTAGTCAAAGTCACGAGCAAGTCTTCAGAGCACCGCCAGTAACAGTCTTGATAGCTAGCCGGTGATGCTGGAGTGAGAGTGATCAGAGAATTGCAGAAGTGGTTGATTAAGAGGGTCCTCTTTCTAGACTTTTTTTGTATTGTCTTCACCTACTTTTAGTCTTCCGAGAGGTTTTGATCTATGACAGAACTCAATTCTACTATAGAATCTAATAACTATCTAACTAATAAATTAACAAAGAGTATACCAAGTAATTATATTTTTATTAATAAGTTAATTATTTAATTTAAAATAAATTAATAAATATATAAATTAAAAAAATAACCTTTTAAAAGGACTACTTATATATAATAATAAAACCCCTCTCCCTCTATATAAATTCTAGTGAGCCATTCCAGGAAGATCGTGTTGAAACTCCAGATCGCACGAGTTGTTTTCATCCGTATCGTTGTAATGCTTATCATGTGTGGGATTCAACTTCATAACAAACGATTCGGTATCGGAGTCAACGTAGGCATCAGGAGGCTCATCGTACGTGGTAGCTCGACTACGTTCGGGAGTAGTCTATAACAGAGTAAGTATGTGTCAGCCATTGTGGCCCATTTTTGTCACGTGTCAGTACATCCTCATTTTGGACTATAATTGCTTCTTCTTTTTCAGGCCTTTCGCTCAGGCCTCTATTAACTCTATTTTATATTGTAGCACTCCACGCGCAATGTCGTCGCATCCGGAATGCCTTATTTTGTAGGGGAATTAGGCTTCAATTGATGCTCAGCTTTTGTATATAAAGGCCTACTACCTCCCACTCATTTTGCCAGGATCAGACCATTCAGACTCTCTTTCGATTTCCCACATATTGTGCTTGAGAGCTCACAGTATGAAACCAAAAGCGAAGACAGAATCTGTATGCCTCCGCGTGATGCCTAACTCTCTTCTCTGCTCTACACTCGACAAGACCGTCAGCGCAGCGCTTTGTAGGTGTGATTGTGCCTCACTCCAGACGAGGCAACGAAGTGGTAGAGTTGAGTGGTGGAGACCCATGGGAGCCCTTGAGGGGCTGCATTAACGGAACGTTGCCCTCAGCCAATTCAGATTGTTCACTGGAAGAATGGTCATTACTGCAGCTTTGCGAGATCTATTGCAATGTCAGTAGACACCATGAGAAAGCAAGGCTATAATGAAGTATAGACCCCAAAACGCTCCAAATCCCGGTTCTTGTCGTTGATAGCCTCATTAGCGATGACAGGTTCTCTATAGGAACTTATGCTGTGATCCGCATCTTGCAATGGCACTAGACTTTGAAGTCTCCTGGCTTCACTATTTATTGAAGCCTCTAGCACTTTCAAGATTGATAGAATGCCCGGATCTCGTTTAAAATAGATTTGTAGACTTCTCTGGAGTTGCTGTGGCTGAAGATCTTCAACGGCACAGTAGAATCTGGAGGTAAGAAGTTGTAGGTTTCGTTACCCGTAACACGTTGGATGACTTGTGTAGTTAATCCGCCGCCGAGGGAGAACATTTGTCGTGGCTCGCCTTCACGGTCGAGGACGCCGAGTTTGTCGATATTGACAGCAGGGATCGTGTTTAGGGTCGATGCTCGAAGAACATCAAAGAACGTCGCAGGAGCTGGTAGGTTATCTACATTTTCATCTCGATTATGGCTCTGGCTCTAACGACGGGAAAGTCTTGTACTTGCTCTTGAGGATAGTTCACTAGACTCAGTATCCGAGTCCAGACGTCTAGAACGGTCTATTCGTGAAGACATGAGGTATTGATTATCATCATCCAGATGCACGAGCATTTCAAATTTAAACAAAGAAGCCAGCAACAGCGAGTGTATTTGCCGATGCATATGAAATTAAGGGCATCATGCACTCTCGCTAATTGCAGCCACCCATAGTCTGCCAAGCCTGCTATATCACCAAGCCAGCTTGATTTTAAGCGCTAATCCTACAACTTTGGATCACGCAGTGCAGTTAGGATGACGTTAAATATCCATTGCTCCATTTCTTTTTCACTATTCATTACAAACTCCTCATTTCTTCCTGTCCTTGCTTTGGTGCACTCATTATGACAGCTGAAGTATCTGGGCGCGTTATTGGCGCACTTAGCGTTGCTTTAGCCTTCAAGGGAGCCATCGACTCGGCATTATACATTGAATCTTTCTTCGATGAGGAAACCACAGAATGCGGCTACGTCGATCTCTGTTACCACATTGAGAAGACTCGACTCCAACTCAGAGCCTCAAAGGTCCCGAGGTGGCCTCATCGTAGGAAGTGCTCTCATGCCTCGCCTTAGCGTCAGGAGACAGCTCTCAAAGCAGGATATAGAAGCTTCGACAGACGCGACCACGTGTAATGGACTTCACGTTCTTCCACAGATTGTATCCATCTATAGAGACCTTCATATTCATTCATATCACTGATACCTGTCAAGCTCATTTATCATTAATATAAGAAACTTAAAAAGCAGAGGATTCTCACGCTTCTTTCGGAAAAGCTACTCGTTGATTGCGACCTACATACCACACATTTCCTTATACACTATCTCCCTAGTTAATTTAATGCAGGTCGAGTCTAGTTAACCAAGAAGCCTGGTAGACTGGGCTCAACATCTGAGACGCTGCCACAAAAGTAATCTAAACACTTCCAGCACCATGGCCCTGGTCCAAGAACTCCCAATGTGTGGCCTTTGCTCTGCTGTGTTAAGAGCACCTAGCTTTTTCCTCTATGCTAAAATTAGTTTTAAGCTCTTTCTTGAGCGGGACTTCTTTTTCGATAATTACTAGTAGAAAAGCCAGCATTGCAAAAGCCACGGAAACAAACCACACCGTCTTGAGCGAATCGACATATACAGAAACAACCTGTGCACGTGTGACTGGATCCATGATTGTATCCATGAAGCTTTTCGTAGCATGCTCATACGCGCTCCCGTTTGCGAGTTCTGCAATGATAGGATCGGTAATCCGGTACAGAAGCGTGTTAAAGCGGTTGTTGAAAGCAGCTGTTGGAATAGTGGCACCCCAGATAAGGCCAAAGCTTCTGATGAAGGCCCAAGTTGAGGTTGAGAGTGCAGTATCGGCTTCGGTGAGAGATGCTTGGACAGTTGGGGGAAGTACAGGGAGTACGAGACCTGTGCCCGCTGCGCTGGCGAGTTGGTAGCCAACCCATTGTGCTGTTGTGGCATTGGCTTTCGGCAATGTCAAGAGCCCAAATCCAATCACCATCAGGGCAAATCCCACGTGCTGAATAAGGCGATAGCGGCCGAATTTCGATACCAAGCCTCCGGCGGTAATGGCAGCGGGTATTATGAAGAGTATTGTTGGAAGGAGTTCAATCTCTACACGGCTAGGTGTAACGCCAAGAACACCTTGAAAGTACACAGGGAGGAAGTACATGACCGAGATCGCGGAAGGCTCGGCCGTAACATAGTAAGATCTATAATATGATCGCCGATCCTGTTCAAAAAAGAGGTATTATAGGTTTGTATAATCAACTACTATCCCTGTAATTGAACTTTTAATAATAAGGAATTAGAAGCTGTAAAAGATATTAGGCTAATAATAAATAAGTCTTGTAAGTTACAGCTAAGGTATATAGAAGGTCCCTACCTAAGTTTCCCAATTAAGTTTATCTCCTATATTATATAACGGGCCGATACCCTCTTATATAGCTATAACACCGCTTAGAAAGCTATATATATTACCTATACTAAGTATTCTATAATAAATTTTATAGAAATATAGGGTATAAGAGTAGAAATTAAGAAAAGAAGGATATACTTTAAGTAGCCTTATCTTTATAATTTCCTATACCTCGACTAAGGAAACTTTAAAATATAAATCCTCTATAAAGTATAGTAGTATAATAGTATATTTGAAGGTTAGTAAATTAACCTTTTAAAGCTTAATAACTTCAACTAGAAAGCTTAATAGTATCTTACTCCTTCGATATCCTACTCGGTAAACTAGACGACACTAGTACTAATTTCTATCAGAAAAGGCTTAGTAATAAAATTAAATATAACGTTATAATTGAGTACGGTAAAGATCTATTTATTAGTTATAAACTAATCCCTATAGTCTATAGTTAGTATAATACAAGCTCTACTAGCGATATATCTCTAGCTATATTCGACTTCTCGTTCTAGCTGAATAAGCGGGCTAAGAGATTTATATAGGCTTAGATATCTATCGTCTTCGTGAACGAGTAGAACAAAGGGCTAGAGTATGATCCTGAAATCAAGGAGATATCATTCGTACCCCTGGTGAACTGGTTCATTACAAAGAGGTTCGAAATTGGTGGCGAAAAAATTGGTACTTGTCTATCTGGGCAACAATTTTCTACCGTCCTACACATGTGTGCTAATGCTACGATCGACCCTTACTTCGCAGAAGCCATGTTGGACAAAGCCTGCTTGCATGGGCGCTGAAACTCAACAACAAAGCCTTAACTACCATAGTAAAGTGGCTCTTCGAACGCGGAGCTAACTTTATCGTTGATGAGACTATGGGATTTTCCGCACTACATGTGGATGGAGAAGAGGACGAGGCGGACTGTTACGACGCACTCCCTATTTTACGGAATGGCCATTCCGAGGCACCTAATTAGCTAATTCGACGTTGAATTAGCCAACTTCTACTAAGATAGCGATCTCGCATCGAATTAGTTAATTATATAACAAATAGCTATAGAGTAAATTTAAAATATATATTCCCTTATTAATTCTATTACTTTTATTATATTAATTCTAATATAAGAGTTTACTTTAAAGTTTATATAAGAGTTTAACTTTAAGTTTATAATTTAAAAAATAAAATAATTATTTTTTAACTTATTATATATAGTATAAAATATTAAACCTTATTAAGTATTATTATAATAGTTAATTAAAAACTATAAACTTATATTATAATATAAAACTAAATCTAATTAGAATTAATCTAATTAGTAGTTCTAATAATAAAATTACTCTTTTAATTATTAGAAATTAATATTTAATATTAATATAATTAAATAATATATTATATAATACTTATTAGTTTATGTATTAAATAGTTAATAAAATAATATATTTATTAGTATACTAATTATACTAATAGTACTCTTATATTATATTATATTATATTATATTATTAGTAATATTATATACTAGTAAGCGTTGCTCGTCTAGGGCTAACCACTAGTTGTACTTACTCGTTTATTACTATATAGCTTGTCTTTGCCTTTATTAATTGGATAATCAACGTCTGTGTAAAGGAGTAGAAACTATCTAATCGGAGCTGGATATTTGAAAAGATGGACTATTTCAACCTCCAGCCAATAGACTCGTCTCATGGAATTCTTTGGTTTTCAGCCTCGTCTGAGTTATATTCTTGATTTCCTCTTGACTACTGGGGCGACATATCCTGGCTTGTTATAGAGAAAAAAAGAGAATCGAGCAAATGAGGAAGCGACTATAGTATGAAAGTCAGAGCGGTATATTTCTGGCTTTCTCTGCAGAGAAGCGATCGATGTCTAACTAGACGTCTCACTAGACTCTACATTTACGACCTCGGTGACATCTCCAGCATCCTTCGTTTCAACCTTTACTGGTTGATCCAATGCTTTCACCTCCTCCGCAACTGACACCATAGACGGCACATCTTGGATGGGTGGCGCTATGTTAGGCGCTACGTCCTGAGTCCAACTCACCCCCATGTCTGGCACAGCTGCATAAGCCTCTTTTGCTTGAACTTCATATGGCACGGGCTCTTCGACCATCACCGTAGACATATCTTGGACGGGGGCTATAATTTTGAGCACGTCGCTCTCTCTAATTGAGGGCAGGGTGTCATTCAAAGACACCGCCTTGACCGGAAGAACCTGGATCTCGTTCACAAGCCCGTCTTTCTCGATAATGCTTCTCCTTCTACTATCGCTGATGCGTTTCCTTTCCCTCCGCTTCGACCTGGTCCGAGGCCTTACGCAATCGTCATCTAAGTCATAATATTCTTCGTATCTGTCCACGTCACGGCGGGATAGGGTATAGCTTTCGTCGTAACGGCTGCTGTAGTATATGTCTACGCTCGGCACGGAAACGGTCGGACTTGAGATTGATGGAGCCCTGACAAGAATCCTGGAGTCGCTACTGGTGCTTGCAGTCGAAGAAGTAGATGCTGTAACGGTCATGGGTTCGACAGCGTCTAAAGTTGCCGACCGTGACACTGTCTTGACTGGAGAAGCTAGTTGAGAGGGCGGAATGGGTCTCGGTGGCAGAACGATGAATTCGGGACTTTCGAGGGGTCCTGTACCCCTACGTTCGAATTCGTGCCCTTGAGGGTGATGAGTCTTCTGATAATGCCAGTAGCACTTGAAGCATAGATCGAAGTTGGCGTGCTGTTTGCACTTGAAGCGCAGTCCCCACATAGGCTAGGGGGAGAAAGGGTTAGTACAATCGGTTCCCATAATTGTTCGCCACTTACGTAATCACCACCACTTCCTTTGAATTAGTATACCTTCATCAATATTAGTCCAAATAGCTTCATTTCTGAACTAAATTAAAGCGATTTTAATACTTTATTACGCCTCCCTTGTTCTTAATAACCATAGCTAATCTTTTCGGCATAGTGGCGTTTAGTTTAAGAAGTGTTTCCCCTGCTATTGTAGGCCATACTTCTTGTAGTGCTCTTTCCATCATACCTATATTCTTGATTTGATGCCTTCTCCTACCGATTATAATCTTAATTTGCTTCCAAAGATTCTCAATAGGAGAGAGATCTGGCGATTGTGGAGGCCAATGTAATCTCTTAACCTTCTGCCTATCCAAAAACCTTCTTACTATCTTCGCAGTGTRCCAAGGAGCATTATCTTCTTGTATTACTACATCAGAGCCATACTTCTTAACCATCCTTCGATAGAAAGGTAAGAAATGATCTTGGACTGTCTGTAGGTAGCGTTTTCCAGTCATTCTACCACCCTTCTCAATAATGACCAAAGGGCCCATTTCATTGCCACAATAGCAAGACCAGACACCAACAGATGTACGCCCACTCTTGAAGCTAGGCTTCAGATTTTGATCCAAATATTCCTCCCCAGGCGCGCGTGTTACATAATATATGCTTCCATCGGCTCCAATTTCGAATATAACCTCGTCCGACCAAACTACCTTATTGTAGTCCCTTTTCAGCCTCTTCTCTTGCTTAACCCATATCAGACGCTTGCGTTTGTGCTCGGGTTTGAGGTAAGGCTTCTTGCGAGGCTTGCGCTTTGCTTTACCAGCAGCACGGAGGATTTTTCGTACAGAATTTCGACCAAGTTTGTGGGAGGATTTGGAGGGCGTAGCAAGGGCATCAAGGGTCTCTTTTGTATTTCGAACTGCGTATCGTACAAGGGCTCTATCGTCTCGATTCGATGTCTTCTTTCTTGCGCCAGAGCGAGGCTTTGAATCAAAGCTACTTTTGCCATCTTTCTTGTATCGATCAATGATAGAGCGTATAGTAGAGCGGGGTAGTCGAAAATGCTTAATAATATCGGGAATAGAATGTCCTTGCTCATATCTATCGCAGATTTGAGCTCGAACAGTAGAAGAAGTCTCCTTTCGATTTGTTTTAGGTGTAATAGCCATATTGTATAGAAAGAAAGGTCTGAATAGCTTCATTTTTCGAAGAGTGGGAGGAAATACAGTATGGTGGGGTGGGCCGCTAACCCGATTTGGACTAGTAAAAGTGGCGAACAATTATGGGAACCGATTGTACAAGTCCAGAATGCACGTAGAGTGAAAATTGTCCGTGTCAACGGTGTAGGACATGACAGGAGAGCTCACCATATGAAGGCAGTCGTCGCACCCGACAAAGCTGTTGACGAGCCCTGATTTCGCCACTTGCCGAACTGGCGGCGCCATCCGCATCGTCATCTCCAAGCCGTCGGCGTCAATGGTCTCGATATTTGATTCCAGAGCTTGCTCAAGGACTCTGACGGTGCTGGTTTGACGATGGAACTCCGCAACAGCTAGTGCTGTCCAACCACGCTTCTCTTCTAGAATCATCTTTCTTCGATCCTGAACCGCGTCGCAATTGTCGAGAAGCAGCTTCACTATATCAAGAAAGTCGCCCCTACAAGCCCAATGCAGAGGTGTCCAGCCATCCACATCAGGGACGTTGACGTTGTTCTCCTTGCTCGGCTTCAGGAACCTTTCAAAGGCCGTGGCGAAGTCGGTAGATGACATGGACTGAACGGCATGATGCATGGCTGTCCGCCCCTGAGCATCTCTCGCCTCTATGTCGGCGCCATGGTCTTGGAGTGCCTTCAACATGCCTGTACGACCACGCTTCGCCGCGTGGTGGACAGGGGCTTGGTGCTCAAAATCTCGGACGTTGAGGTGGTCCTTTCCGTATCTTAACAACTGTACAACACCGTCAATGGCCGCCTTGGTTATCTCAGCCGCGGCTCTATGCAGCACCGTGATCTTGCTGTCACCGCACTTCAGAACATCCGGCTCTGCAGCAATTAATACGGGCAGGAGGGTCTTCGGAGACCGCAGCGCGAGCATCAACGGCGTCTTTCCGGACCGGTTAAGAACATTCTTATCTGCTCCTTGACTCAACAACTCCTTGACCAAGTCCAGTTTATTTGAGAAGATCGCAGCAGTAAGGGCGTTGTCGTCGTCCTCGTCACGGATATTCGGGTCCGCACCGTTCCTAATAAGCGTTTTGGCCGTCTCTGTCCACTGGTTGAGTATGGCTCGCTGGAGGGGGGTGATGAAGCGCGTGTTAACAGCATTGACATGTGCTCCGGCTTTCAAGAGTATACGAACCATTTCCACATTCCCTTGTCGCGCCGCCTCATGCAATGGTGTGTCGCCCCCGATATCGCGAGTATTGACATTGGCTCCCCTCTCGAGCAGCATCTTCACCATTTCATCGTGGCCGCGCATCACAGCAGCATGTAGCGCAGTGAGGCTTCCATCTCCAGTCGATTCGGTAAGGACGTCTACACCATACTCAATGAGATAACGCACAATCTCTGTACGCCCGGACTCCGCTGCAAGATACAGTGGGGTCTTGCCCCGGGCCGAAGCAGCGTTTGGATTGGCGCCATGGTTGAGGAGCAGTAGTAGTGCGGGTTCGTCCGCACTTTCAGCAGCGTAATGGAAAGGTGTCTTACCATCAAAGTCGAGCAATCCGACATCGGCTTTCGGCTTGCCGGTGGGTTGGAGGAGAAGCCGCAGTATGTCGGCAGCGGAGTTACCTGCCGAGGCGGCCAAGTGGATGGCCGCTCTACCCTCGTTGTCGACAACGTTGAGATCCGCTCCGGACTTGATTAGCATCTTAACGAGCTTTATGCTGCCGTTCGCGACCGCGATGTGTAATGCCGTGAGACCGTTGTCCGTCTGGGCGTTTAAATCGAAGGGAGGAGGATAGTCTCCTTCCGGCGCTGACTGTGGAGTACTGCTTATAGTCGTCTGTTCCTTCGTGTTATTACTTCCCTTCCACTGCTTCAGACGTTGATCGTTTGTTGATATCTTCGGCTTAGTACTGGTTACAACGCCGGCAGCTTCTTTGGCCCCTGGAAGCATAATATCCACGATGTCCATCCTATCCTTGGCTACTGCAAGATGGAGCGGCGTATGCCCAGTCGCTGTAGCAGTGTTTGCGAGCTCTACGCAATCCGACATCAAAACTCGCATGACGTCTTGACTGTTGTAGTACGCAGCGAAGTGTGCAGCAGTCCAATCGCCACCCAGATTTTCACCGAGTATCTCGTTGTACACCTCGTGGTCCACAGATTTCAATGGGTTGGCATCCGCATTAAGAAGAACCCGAGTGATCTCGCTGTAGTTCTTCCAGGCGGCATCGGTGAGAGGGGAGCTTTCGGTATCCGTGTACATATTGACATCTGTGCCTGGAAGCTCTAGCAGTGCTTCAGTAGCATTGAGGTTGCCATGGATGACAGCTTGTTTGAGCGCACTGTCTGCGTAGATATTGTCGAAGTGGATCTTGGGGCCCTGGTTGAACAAATAATTGACGACGTGGCGTTGATCGTTGCGCAATGCCAGGAACAGGGCTGATTGCCCCTCCGAGTTCAACTCATTGATACTCGCAGGAAAGCGGTCGAGGAGAGCCTTGAGCGCACTAAGATGGCCATGGGCGGCGGCTTCGTGTAGCGGAGAAGTATTCAACTCTGGCCGCAGTCCCTCCAGTCGGGTGATTTTGAGGATCTCCTTGAGTAGGTCAACATCTCCCCTGCGTGCAGCCAGACGCAGAGCCGTTTCGCCGTACTTGTTTGGTGTGTCTTCAAGTCCGTTGACCTTGAGAAGACGATAGGAGATGGGACGGTATCCCCGTTCGATGCTGTGCAGCAGTGGCGTCGAGTCGTCGGAGGAGGATAGGGCCATCGCGTTGGCTTTGTTTTCCAGAAGCATTTCAACGATGTCCAAATAGCCTTGGTCCACTGATTCGTGTAAGGGTAGGCGGAGAGGCCTCTCAGGACGTCCATTGACCTCTGCGCCCTTGTCTATTAGCTTCCTCACAAGAGATATGTGTCCCATCCGGCAGACTTCCGGTAGAAGATTTCGCGGGAAATTCGCAGGTGCTCGCATTGCCAGATACGGATCAAGCATGAGCATTACTATTGCCTCGTCACCTCGGCGGCAGGCTCGAGTGAGCTCGAGCTCGATATTCACATCGTCAAGTCGATCGATTAGTTGCTTCACGATCTTTCCATGCCCGTACCGACAGGCATACTGGAGGGCAGAGATTTGGCTAGACTTCTGGTCTTTTGTAGAATCGCGATCCTTGCTCATCAGGGTTACAAAGATGTCGAAGAGACCAAAACGTGCTGCTAGTTGGAGTGCATCCAGTGCGACTTCGGCATTGGAGGCATGGCTCTGAGACTTCAAGCCGGAAGGATTGACTGGCTGCAGCCATCGTCGGTATTCTAGAGTTCTGAAGAGCGACAAGACGAGATGATCCAGCCACATCTCCGTAGGTTCGAGAGGCCTCTCGACGCCGTCCATAATTTTACGGTAGTGCAAGTGCCAATGCTCAAGGCAGTACTCAAGGAAATCGAAGCTGAGCTCATTCGGGATGTTATCGTGGCTGTCGGCAGCCACCCTTTTCAAACAGAGTTGCAAGTAATCCATAAGCTGAGTTGTGAGCACCTTTTCGCGTAACTTAGTTTCGCTCTTCGTTCGACCTAGCCAGTTCCGAAGGACTTCCTCGATGTAGACATGAGATATCCTGACCTCTCCACGTTCTACACAGACTAGCGGTCCGAGGTGCCGGATCAGGTCGCCTTGAATGTCAAGAGGAATGGTTCGCTGATCGAATTCCGTAGCCCCTTTCAGCGTTCCGAACCGGTCGTCAGTGGCCACAGCAAAAGCAACCGCTAGTTCCGCAGGTCGGAGTGGACGAAGGACAAATATCATCCACGACACCACAGTGGCAACCCATGACGGAGCACTGGACACCATGTCCACAATAGTCTCCTCCCATCCCACGCCTAGTTTGGACAAGTCCTCCTCGATGTGCGTCGGACGAGAGAGAGAGCTTATGGCGCGGATTCGGTGAGCAAGCAGATTCGAATGAAGGAATTGTTTTGAATTCCCCAGGCATTTCTCGACCTCGGCTCTGGTGGTCTTGAGCTTGGGGTTCTCGGACACAAGTTTATCGACCAAACCGCCCTGGAATACGGCAAGGTGGTCTTTGAACTCTTGCATCTCGTCTAGGTCCATGGAAATAATTGCGGGGGTTGTAGGTTTGGTGATGCTAGTAGTCTCGGTACACACAATCTTCAGTCTCTCCGGTGCCACGAAACGTAAATTGAACAAAGTACCGATAAATCCATCCATGTCGGCTGTGTCACAGTCTGTAAGAGAGTCGATCACTAGGTTAATGGAACCGCTTGAAGATTTGCGGATAATGAATCGGAGTTGTACCCATAAATTTCCCTCTGTCCACCGGGTCTCCTCATCGTCATTCGACATAACCTTTTGGACGGAAGGAAGAAGCTCGGGCTCGCAAGCGAGAAGCTGCTGGATGATCCTAACCAACATCATGGAAACAGATCGCCGACGGTGGTCCCATGCTTCGAAGGAGAAGTAGGCGACCAAATCCGAGGGACTTCGCTGCGAGAGTATTTCTCTGTACACGCGGTATGAAAGCGCGCTTTTGCCTGTTCCATGGGATCCATGGATGACCACTGTAGACACTGCATTGCTGTCCAGGTCATCTATGACCCTATTTGCGATCTCAGATACGCTTTCAGACTTGGGAATTGCTGTAAAGGGGCTGTTGCGGGATAGCTGCCGCATGTAATCGCGAGAATTAGGTGATACTTTGCGATCGAACTTGTATTAGCCACCATTTCCTGAAATTTAGATGATCCTAAATTCTTTACCTGAAGCTGCCCTGCTCAAGTTCCGAAACATTGCTGCCACCGCTGCATCATCGTAGCAATCAAATTTTGCCACATGCTTCGACCATGACGCATATCCAATGAGGCGTTCATGGGAGAGGTGAAGATGAGTAAAAGAGGTTACAAGATTCTAGTGACACCAACATGTAAGCAGAGTACAGTGCTTTGAATCAGTTAAGACCTAATGTACTTTGAGTTCGTTGCAAGCAGAGGCATTATAATTATACACAGTGATTACTTCCATGCGGAAAGCAACATTAATGAAATCGGACGATATCTGGTTCAAAAATTCCGGGAGAGATGTTGTCGACGACCAGAACAGCGGAGGTAGAGAGTTCCAGAATGGGACGATCAGATCCAACAAAGCTTGTGTCCACAACTGCTGGGAAGGGAGTGTGTCGGGAACGCCGAGTAGAACCTTGAGCACCTGAAGCATCAGCATGTTCCCCGTTTATCAGCGCGCTCTGAGGAAAGGGGGACTAACGCAGGCACAGGTATCTCTGACGATATCGGCGTATTCTTCTGTTGTGTCTGCCAAGATGAGCGCCTTTAAATGAAGTTAGATATAAGCCGAGACTAATAGAATTCTAAATACGATTACCGACCTTCTTTAGAATAATCCCACCCAAGGCTTCGCCAAAGAAGGCGAGTTGATTTTCTCCCTGCAATTAAAAGTATCAGCACTGGAGCTCTCTGTATGATCCTCAAATGGAAGTACCTTTCTCTTTGATCTCACTTGGCCGAGAAGATCTTTGGCCATCCGGTCGAACCAAATTGGAGAGAGAATATCCGATTCCTTGGTATCCTTGTTCAGGCCGGGATCAAATTTGATGATGGCGGGGAAATCAGAGATTTCCATCCGGTCCATCCAGTAACTCTCCCAAGGATAATATTCGACAGCTTCATCTTTGTGATCCCGTAGCCCGGCCACAACGACTAGGCTATCTTCATGTTAGTGAAAAGATCCTGGATACTCTAAAATGCGATATGTACTTACATGACATTCTTCAGCTTTGAGTTAGATTCCTCTCTCGATGGTGACCGTAGTGCTGAATCCATTATGCTCTCCGAAGGGTCGCTGATGATATTGACGCTTGCGAGGCGTGTAGCTATGGGAGAGGCTGAGCTGGTGAGCACTTTTAACGATCATGCGCCTTTCAACGTTGGTTCATTGTTGTAGAAGAAAATCCGGCGACTGGGTGAGACGAGGCTGAAGTGCTAAGTCAGGTTGTTGCACCCCACCAATGTAACGGCAATTCACCGCATGTTGCTCAATTGAAGCCAGGACAGTGAAGGAAAGAGACAATGTTGGACTTACGAGACTAATCCTTCGAGACGGTAATGGTGGTCTGATTCCCCTGAAAGAACGTAAGAATAAACGAAGCCACTGGCACAGCGGGCTGCTTATCGAGCATTATTGATGCAGGCTGCTGCAGAGAGCTGTGAGAGCTCGCCAATGTGGCATTCCCATGCCGAGCTGAAAATCACATCACGTCCTTGTGTGGTCACACAAGATATTTGTAACCGCGCTGTCACAATTACAAGGCTTGTCACAATTATTACCCTTGTATATATAACGCCACAGCGAAATAAGCAAATCCACTTATTGGCTTCTTTCCTAAAACACTACTTCTATCACTTCCTCTTCCCGTCTACCTACACCACCCACTCACACCCATTAGCCTCAACTACTAATCCTTTACACAAAAAAGATTTTCCTAAACCATATAATTTTACAATTATATTAATAATGATATACTATTTCACTAATTATCTCACATATTCAAAAAAAAAAAAATCCAAATAGTGCTAAAGCCTTCAACTCAAAGAAATTAAACTTATTTTTTTTAAAAAAAAACCGAGTTAAATAACGCACTCTCATGGTTTAAATTCTTATCATAATTACAGCACGGTTATTTAAAAAGCCGCGGGATCCCGTAAGGTAGCTCTCCATCCCGTTTGCAGCTAGAAAGTCTCCCGAAGCTAAGGCGAGGTCAAGGTCGTCGAAGCTGCAGGTCGTGTTGGGTTGAGGCTGCAGCTGAGAGCCAATGAACGTCCCGAAACATCATTTGTCCAGGGCGCCTCAAAGCGGGGTCAGTACATGTCATTCGCTTTCCACCAAAGTCCGAGTTGCAAATAAGGAAAGAGTGCTGGCCGATTTGACGCCCGAGTTGAGGAGTTTGGCCGAGAGAGAATGAACATGTACGGAGGTACAGCCCATGATCTACCCTGGTTTGGCTAGCGCCACGGCGTTGTAATACTTTACTTTTCTGAGCATCATACCATTGAGAGGTGTATCTGGCGTAGGCGGCATATTACTCTTTTAATTTAAGTGTGTAGACGCCGTAGCGTAGGTCAGATACTTATGGACTGTACCTCCTTAGACCTTCAAGGATTCACCTTCCCCGAACTTGACCATCCCCGACTGCGTTCGGAGAGATATTCAATGCAGCCACGCCCTGCCGAAGGTCAGAAAGCACGGGGCTACTAGCATCGACATTGTGATGCCCTAAAGGTTGGGAGCTTTTCGTGGCACTGATCCCCTCCACGTCTTTGAGAAATGTAGACGCAATGTAGCTGATGATGTTGAACTCGTCATCTATTCCGGCGTTTCTCCTTGCCTCCTTGAACACTTCCCAGATGCGCAAGTACTTGCATTGACCATTTTGATCGCCCGTCATCCTGGTGAACATTTTCCGCATGTTGCCTTCTTTGCGCACTTGGCTCCTTTTGTAATTGTCGGGCGCAAGCAAGATACATTGCAGAATCAGAGCCGCTAGGCCAGCGCATCAGGCTGTCGCGATAGACGATCCAACTCGAGGTTTCGTAGAGCCTAAGTTCTCACCGTGTGGCGCCTCCTGTACCTCTTCCGTCCCGGGAGCGATGAACGTGACGCCTTTCTGAGTCTCGTCGTTTGGCTTGCCGAGCGCCGTAGCGGAACCGATCCAGAAGATCTTCGGGTCGATGCACGCTGGATACGGGATCCTGTTCAAGTTCCCCTGGTCGTCGGATGCGCAGAAGAGCAGAATATCCTTACCTAGTGCCTCATATACGGCGGTCTTCAACTTCCCTATTGCATCCACTTGAGGAGTCTCAATAGTCCAACTCATGGAAATGATGTCCACTCCCTTGCCTGTCGCCCAGTGGATGGCCTAAAAGGGTAATAGTTCAGTAGAGGGTGACGAGTAACAGAGGGGGTTTCTTCGCACCTCGGCAGCAGACTCGGTCGTGATTTGAGATCTCCCGTCCCTCCACAACTCGTTCAGCTTCGCAATGTAAAACCGTACCTTTGGGCAGAGATATTTGATTAGGCAGGCCATAAGGTGACCATGACCGTAGGTTGACTGGTAATGTCCGGGCCAGTGACCCTCGCTGACATAGAACGTTTCACCCTCAGCAATGTGATCGCCGATGCCATCTCGGTCAGGGTAGACACCGTCGTCAATAATGGCTACCTTAACCACCTCGTCTGAGTCGAGGCCCCTCTGCTTTCCGTCCTTATCCTTTCGGTTATTCAAATACGTCGTGAGTGTCCGACCGAATTCGTCCATGCAAGCGAACCATTGTTGTCTGCACAGCGGGATTAATCAGTCAACTTTGCTAGTGTGGGGCAATTAGTAGGACAAGGGACGAACTTGAGACTCTTCTCTTCCCTTTCTCTCTCGGAAAGCTTCTTCGCGGTTTGTTTTTGGGCCGGAACGATTTTGAAATTAACATGCGGTGGTTTTCCTTCCCACTTTTGTTGTTCCCATGAATGTGTTAGACTGGCAAGGAAATCCTTCTTGAGCTTTGCAAATCTAGTGCGAGACTCGATGCTCTAGTTAAAAAAAATTGAGATTAGTGTGAAGATTAGTGTGAGTTCGCCGCTTATTGCCTCAAGCGGAGAGTTGGTGATGGAAGTGAGACCTCTTGTGTATTGATCTTGATGATTTCCAGCTGCATAAATCTTAATATCCACAATTGCTATCCACAAATGGCAGAACTTACCTTCCCAAGACTTGCTAGGCCATCTGGCGCCGCCCAACTCCTTAGAACGGCTCGATTCCCACTCCAATGCAGAGTCAAATCCCGCACATTCTTCGCTGCAGCTAGAATGGTATCACTGCACATGTCCGGCTTCACCCAGTCCCACTCCTCGATATCGAATTCCTTGACTGCCTCTTCGATAACCTCGTCGCTATGAAAGTTGATAGGATCATCTTCTACGACAAGGCTCAGAATCCGTCTCACGCCTCTCGATTTCTTCAGCCAGCAGAAGATGTAGAAGTAGTCTTTGCGGCTTTTGGAGCGCCACCACGTTTCATACTCAACCCTAGGATCTTCATTTTTCACATCGAGCACCCGTAAATTGGGTATGTAGACGTATTGAAGGTACGGTTCAAATCTAATTGTCCCCATGTAGTCGAAGAATTGCTGCGTCACCTCTTCCCGTGGGTTGAGATCGAGATGGATTTGGTCCTATGATACCTATGGTTAGTCATCCAACCTTGTAAAGGGCCATGATTTAAAGTTCCACAATAGTACAACGATAACGGGTTTGACTTTGACTTTGAGAGTGCATGGAGATTACCGGCTTGCCTAACAGCTTCGTGATCAATTCCCGGTTCCGCCCATAGTACCGCATACAGCCCAGCCTTAGAAGTTTATCCATGTCCCCGGTGGCAGACTGATTATTGATCTCTTTGGATGGCTGTGCATTTGGCTGCGCCCTTTCCTTCGCTCTTTGGCGCCGTTTGTTTTGTTTATGGCCCTTCGTATCCATGGGTTCGACTGAACGGTCGTTATTGTCGTTTGTTACTGTCGCCTTCGATTCAACAAAGTATTTGTACGGGGCCAAGTTCCCCTTCCGAACGCCTCCGTCATCTTTCGCCATTTGCTCTGCATTACGCGATAAAGCCCCCGATTCCATGGCAAGAGCATCCGGGCAGAGGTCCATAATGTCTTTGGCCAGTTCAACTCGCTCGCTACTACAGTGTTTGGAATTGACCGCGAGATGAAGAGGGGTGAGGCCAGATTGACCTTTATGCTGGAGGATATGTTTGTGCTCGTCCGTATAGTGCATCCTGTCA
The DNA here is from genome assembly GCA_003008705.1 of Pezicula radicicola. Classification (NCBI taxonomy): domain Eukaryota; kingdom Fungi; phylum Ascomycota; class Leotiomycetes; order Helotiales; family Dermateaceae; genus Pezicula; species Pezicula radicicola. The sequence goes on along the minus strand of PDUO01000061.1, from coordinate 85,438 downwards.
AGAAGGTAGCTAGCATAGTCGTTCTTTTTGCTCTTGATGGCTGTATGCAGACAAGTGTCTGCGTCGTCCTGTGTCAATTCCTGCCACGCAACCCTGACGGTAATGATTTTGCCATCCTTTTTGATAGTTCTCAGTTGGTTGACGTGGCCATTTGACGCGGCTGACTTGGTAGAGGATTCTCCTGGAGACATTGCGACAGCGGGCAGGATGTTCGGCTGTAGATTCATCTCTCCAGGTGGAATCAACTGCTGAGCCGGAACACTTGCTGGCCTCAACTCCTGTTCTCCGAGATCCACCTCTTTTTTGTCCTTATCCTCGGACACCATACCGTGCTCACAAATGGCCTTGATGATTCCAAGACAGTTCTCTGAGGATGCGACGAGTTCCAGTGCGTTAGAATCGTAATCGGAAATCCGATTCTTTATAAGCTCTGGCTCTTCTTGAACAATCGTCCTCGTAAGATCACTGGCGGCATCCTGGTCCATGTTATTATGTTCGGAAACCAATTTGATGATCTGATGAAGAATCGTATGGCCGTTGCTTAGAGGCTCGAATGTGTTATCCAAATTGACACCTTTGCTAAGAAGAGTTCGATATACGTTGTTGTCATCGTTATCGACATTGTAGTCATCGTTATCGACATCGTAGATCGTGGCGAACTCTTCAACAAAGGGTTTGCCCTTCGTTTCCAACTCAGTGAGTACGTGGTTGTAAGCAATCAGAATCTCTTTGTCCTTTGAATCGGATGCCTCAGGCTGGGGTATTCTGCCGGCCACTCTTTGTCCTTTGAGATGAGGCACATTACGTGCGCCTTCAGCGGTTGCCTTGGTGTTTTGAAGGGGGGTTTGCACATAGACCATGATGAGAAATTTGACAATGGACACAGTGCACTGTCTTGCTGGGAAACAGAAAAGTGAAATTAGAACAAACCAGGGTGTAGCGCTCAACTTGGCAATTCTCTAATCTCAGCGCATCCCGCACTCCTTTGCAGCTGACAGGCTGATCTTCCGCCCCCCAATGCCGGGTCAGCTCCATGCAGGGTTAGAGGTCGCTAAAAGTTGCCTGCCCTCCGTGTTCCTATGTCTTTCGAGAAAAGGTGAGAGAATCAGGCTGGTAGTTTTCTCCTTTCTTTTTTAGTGAAACGTTGCATTGGATTTGATAGGAAAGTGGTTGTTCTGCTAGCTTTTCAATCTTTATAGTCTTTGTGCCAGCCGCATTCACCACGATAACTGCGCGAATTTTATAGTCAATCTTCAAGTTTTATCATCTTCTTCGAACTGATAGGAACCGCTGTAGCAATATGTCTCCACTCACCATGGAGTTTGAGAGTGACTTCTTTGATCATACTGAGTTCGATCTCAGTGGGGAGGGCGAGGGTAGCTCCTACCGGGTTAACATGACCAACGAGGATGGGCAGTTCAACCGACCCGTAATGGTGAGCAAGGGCAAAAATCTTATGGTGACGGCGACTTTACTGGAGGTAGTTCATGGAAAAATAAAGAATGGGGGTGGTGACGATGCAACGCTTCTGATTGCCAGCTTCCGATTTATACCGTCGGACGAGAAGCGCTTCAAGAATGTAAAGATCGACTGGACATTCACAAGTGATGATCCAGCTATCGATGTCGAGGTTGCAGACATCGCGCCAGATGCAGGTTGGACCTCGGATCCTGTCATGCTCAAGCTCGAGAGGACCATCGGAGTAAAAGGCAACATCGGCGCCAGCTTTGCTCCCGCCAACGCAGGCCTCGAGGCAAATCACGAAGAAAAGGTGGCCAAGGATTTGGAGTATCACACCTCGGTCGACGGTATTAGCCGAATGGAAGGTCTTAAAAACAAGGGCGGATATAACTCCGTTAGATGGATTCTCAAGGAAAACCCAAAGGACCCACGAGGAATCTGTCGCATGCTCCAGGTTGCCGTTCTCCTAAAGCGACCTATCCTGGCGAGGAAGAAGCCTGGGCCAAGGTCAGAACAAACTTTCAAGAGCACCATGAAGATAGAGGTCGACAAGGGTTTCTGGTCGAAGGCTAAGAGAGAATTTCAGGAAAGGGCGTGGAAGAACACTTCAGGGGACGAAGCCGTCGTCTACCATCCAGACGAACCCAGCGAGAGCGGAGATTTCAACATCGACAAGAACAACCTCCACGCAACGAGCCTGAGAGACGATATCATGTACATGAGCATGCGTGAACGCTTTGAAGATCTGAAGAAGGAGAGGCAGGAGAGGAAGAAAGCCAAGGAGGCCGGAGAGAAGAAGAGACAGGAGGAAGAAGAGAAGAAGCGACAGGAAGAGGAAGAGAAGATGACGAGAGACGAGGTGAAGAAAAATGCAGACAAAGGAGAAGCGAAAGCGCCAGCCGAGGCTGCTTTTGCTGCCGGCACGAATGCATTCACTCATTCCCAAGAAGGAGGATATGATATCTTGCCGTCGACTCAAACTTCCGCATGGCTGTACGTGGCTCTTGGAATCGTGGGGATGTACGTCTTTCAGCAACTTATGAAGTCATGGTTTGGTGGCAGCTGAATCGAAGACATCCACGATAGACCAGGTTGGTCAAGAGGCGGCTGACGCACATTAGAAGTCCGGCAGGTAATGAATGGATTGGTACAAACACGATGATGTGCCCAGAAGAGGAGTCGAAGTTGAATTTCACATAGAGTTAATGAAAAACTTAAGCAAGGGTAAATTGCACATCTATAATTAGGACTGATTAATTAAGTTTAAATACAGGTGAGTTGTAGGTAAGTATCCTAAGCTGTGGCGGTGCAGTAAGAGCAGTGGGTTAGGGTGAGCCTAACGAGCCCACCCTTAAAAGTCCTTGTTCTTAGTAAATGCTATAGAGGATTATAACGTCTATAGTAGATAAAACTAATTAGACCTTAAAGGGTTATAGCTTTATAGGTAGTAGCTATAAGAAGTTAGTATCTTTCTAAAATATAAGTTATAATACTTTAAAAAATTAAAAAATTAATTAAATTTTTATACTTTTTAATTATTTTAATTATTTTATTAACTTTAAAAGATTAATTTAAGTAATATAATTATTTTATATATATTTTATTAAAAATAATAATAAAAATTAAATAATTTATATTTTAACTTTTATTTAAATTAAAAAAAACTTTAATTAAAATATAAAATTGTGACCCGAGCCCCTCGGGATGATTCGGTCGTTCATTTCGGTATTATTGCTTCTGGCAATCAAGTCATAAAGGATGGTACCAAAAGATCTATGATTCTGGAAGCTCATCCAGGTGTGATTGCCGTCGAAATGGAAGCTGCAGGCTTGATGAACATTTTTAGTTGTGCAACCATACGAGGTGTTTGTGACTATGCTGATTTCCACAAGAATGATGCCTGGCAGAAGTATGCCGCTGCAGCGGCTGCAGCAGTTGCAAAAGAGGTTCTAGAAATCATACCGATGACCAAGATGAATGCTTCTCCAGCGAGACCTGTACATCGTGAGTACGCCGCCAGCTAGACTGTTGTGTCGGCTTGAATGCCCGATATCTCTCTGAAACATTAGTTTGACTGAGAAGGTTATAATTTCAGGACACGAAAATTTATGGATTGTTCTATTCGACGCTCGGCCAGGCCAGAAATTGATTAATCGTTCTATAGAGCTCCGAAAACTCTCTGAAATTATGGCTCAGAGGTCTGATAATTCCCCCACTGTGGCCGTCATACATAGCGAACACGAGAGCGGAAAGTCTGCGTTGGTCCTAGAGTATTGTCGTGAATATCGCGATAAATACCCTACTGGAATATTCTGGGTGTCCTCGACCAACAAATTCCGACTATGGGCTGAATATCGCAGACTTCATTCAGCTTTTGGGCTCAAACAAAATGTCAAAACAGACGAGGAAGCTGTCATCGCAGTTAAATGGTACTTGGAGGAGAACCCAGACTGGCTGATTGTGTTTGATGGTGGCGGCCATCTTGATTACCTCTCCTCAATTAGCAGTCTGCTGCCAGCTAGCACAGGCGGCAGTGTTATTATCACTACCGCGGAAAAGGACTATCGGGCCAGACTCAAACTAGGATTCGAAAGGAACCTCTTTCTTATGCAACCGAATCACACCGACACGATTGATATTCTCCTAACACATATGAATGCAGACATACACGATCAAGCACGCCTTCGCAACATTGCAAATGATTTTGCTACCAGTTTTAGTAACCTGCCACTTGGTATCGGCATTGCAGCCCGTTATTACGTGACAATTGGGGGCGACCTTGAAAAGTATCTTGGTATATTGCGGGATTATCCCGAGATCACCTATTGCTGTCCAAAAGCTATTGCTTATCTATTTAAACAATTGCAGGAATTTGACTCTGGTGTTTGGTCACTGCTATGCGCATTGTCCTTCCTCGATCTTGTTGTCGAGCGCGACTTCCTTCACAAGTTAATTGCTCATACTCCAGAGCTGGAGGATTTAAAATCAGAACACAACTTAGCAACTGCATTATCTCATCTAGATCAGCTTGGACTTTTGCAACGGAAAACGTCAACTGCAATCTACCTACACACTGCCGTCCAGCGGTGGGTTAGGCGTAAGTTAGTTGCTGACAAGAATCTTTCCCTTTGGTATGGACGGATGATGCATGTTGCGAGCGTCATACACTACCACAAGCTTATCCAGGTTTTCGAGACCACCGAATCATCAGCCAAGGCGTCATGATCCAGGGAAACTATCTCAAAACCAAGGGGCTAAATCCAAGGGATGCAAGTACGGGAGACACTATGTGGCTCGTATATCCAATGTTATTCAATATAGGCAAAAGCACTACAAGACATGTTGGCAGATGGTTTACTCAGTCTTGGAAGCGAGCTCTTGATTAATGATATACTTCTTAGCAGGAGGTACTCGTAATTGATCTCAGAGGTAATGGTGGAGGTTATATTTTGCAAGGCTATGATATCTTCCGATAACTCTTTCCGCAAATCGTTCAGCATGGCCTTACTCGACTCAGAGAAAGTGATACCCTACTGACTATGGTACAAATCGATTCGGCCCAATCCGCCAACTTCAATCCAGTTACTGCGACAGAAGATCAGATTATTCTCAACGAGAATTTTTACAATTATCGATGCGACCTTAATCTTACAAACCAGCCATTCGAATCTTTCGGAGCCAAATTCGATTCACATGTCTATAAGGGAGATCACTTTACAAACATTATCCGATAGAATATCAATGATCCCCTAGCAACTAGTAACGACTCTTATGGACTTGGGGCCGAAATCACGGGATACGGGAGCAGACAAAATTTCAGTCACCCTTTCGCCGCCGAGGACATTGTTATGCTCTATGACGGTTACTGTGCGTCTACGTGCACGTTGTTCTCGGAGTTCATGCGTATCCAAGCAGGCGTAAAGTCAATCGCGATAGGTGGTCGTCCTAAAGCCTGGCCAATTCAAGGTCTTGGTGGAATCAAGGGAGCTGAGAGCCTCTCATTCCAAGGAATTTTGAATGATGCCCAAACAGCACTTGAATTCGCCACTCCCCACAGGCAACTATCCTGAATCGTCTCGCGTCACTTCCTATACGAAGATCTTCTACCAGTGGGATCAACATCGGCGACAACATCCTCCGGGGTAATCTGAACGATGGGTTGCCGGCGCAGTATATGGTCGAGGAGGCGGATTTCTCTCTTTTCCTTGTTATGTTATTCCTTGAACTGCCAGAAGCATATTTTAGCGTTGAATTCAGCCTTGGCAGTTTCTTAGCGTCAAATGCCAAACATCACTCATTGACCATCAATCACCTTCGTCATAACTATTGCCTCTGAACTAGAGAAAATCAGAAGCAACCCGATCAAGGAAGCTTTAAGAAGCGAACATATGTTGGACAAGAGACTTCGAGTTTAGACAGCAATTGAACCTTCTTGTACATAGACAGCCTCTGTAGTTTCAATGCCACTGATTGACTACAAGCCCTGGACACCTGGGAGTCGGTACTACCATGAGCGAAACAGGCTTCAACTCTAGTAGCAGATCATTACGCTAGGCTCAATCCCACCTGTGACGTACGACATCTACCTCTTTGTCGACACTCGCAGCGCCGGGTTCTTTTCACTATCATAGACGTCTGAGATACCTCTTTGGACCGCTGGGCGTACAGCAATGCGGGCAATCCATTGTAGCAAATGTGGGAATTGCACCATCTCCTCGACAGTAAATTGCGCACGCCTCCATGATTGGACCCACGGCCAAGCTCCAATGTCGGCGATGCTGTATTTGCCTTTTCCTGTTCCCGCGAGATATTCCCGTGGTATGCCGGTATAACGTCCGGAGAGGCGGAGCTCAAACACATTGTAGACGCGTAGAGTCTCGGTTCTAAAGCGTGAAATGGCATCTAGTAGTGTTTTTTATTTATGTTAGTTTATACACTTCTTACAGTCTCCTCTATGAGAGACAAAAGTTGAAATCACATTACTTACAGGAGATCTTCTCGGGTGCGGATTTGCTGAAATGGTTGTTCTGACTTTGATTTGGCTGGCCCGATGCTTGCCAGAAAAAAAGCCATTGCACCGCCTCGCTATGCTCACGCTTATTGTCAAATCCGAATATTTTATTTTTGTCGAACACATCTAAGAGATATAGAAGTTCTGCGGATGATTCCATAACAGGAAATGGTGGCGTCAGTGTATTATCTATCAGAATTGGAATTCGTGCTAAGAAGCAGTTGTTTAGTACCTAGCGACCAAATTTGGAGTTTATTATACCGTTAGGATTGAGATGTAGGAACCAGTCTTCCTTCTGCTCATCCGTTTCGAGGTCAATTAAGCTAGTTGTCCACTCAATGCCGTAGGCATCCTTGAGTTCTTCAAGTAAAATTTGCACCTTTTTTCCATTGGGTGTCGATTCAGTGATCAAATGGAGTCCCTATTGCTAATTCAGCCATAAAGAATAAGCACAACCGGTGACTATCCACTTACCGTGGCGTTTTTTACCGCTGCTGGAGTATCATCAATATAGAGCTCCGTCATTGCCGAGGTTGAAGCAAAAATCTCTCTTTGATCGATTTATAATTGACAGAGAAAGGTAAATGAAGAACAGCCGGGAATAAACAGATTTAAATATTTTCTCCGCCTATCGTTTATTATCACGAGGCGCTAACGTAGTTTGGGCGAGCTCCACAGAACTGTCAGCAGCGGAAAGGATAAGTATCTACGGAGTACGGAGTACGGAGGTACAGCCCCATAAGTATTCATATAGCACTAGCTAGGGGGGCTCCCCTGCGCGTTACACTTAGCCTAATTAGGCAGTTGAGCATCAAAGGCATCAAAAATAATGCAACATATTACACCCCACCAACCCAACGAGACCCGAGGAATCGTTACAGATATCTTCAAGCTTGAAGGAAGTGGATCAAGGGCCAATTAAGGCAGGAGCGTTCGAAATATCATCATTAAACATCTCCTCCAGTGTTAACAACCCAAGGAGTAGACAGCTCCAATAATTTTTCAAAATCAGGCGAATTTGTTACACACCACCATAGAGTCTTCCTTACTCTCTAAATATTTAAATATTTATAGACACACCTACAAATCATGACCCCTTCCTCTCATCAGCCTTCAACTAATCACAGCATAGATTAAACACCAACATCAGACGACCTCTTAGATATGGCTGATATTCTCGAGGCGCTTGATTGGTATAGGCTGAAGAAATAGGGCTTCATGTTCGTCCTCTGTACTTGCGGCAACGAGGAGGAATAGGAGGCTTTTATGACCGAGATTAAGATAAAGACGCTATCGCAACTAGACAAATATATAATACCTATAACTACTACCTTACTCGAAGGAATAATATTTACTACTATCAAAGATCGTAAGGACCTAGACAACGCTACTATACAAAAAGCTAGCCATCGATTTTAAAAATAGGCTAAGACTAAAGGGTTGTAAGAAATAGGTTAGGGCAAGGCTGACAAGGGGATTCTTAGTATATTTCTACGGTATACTCTCTCTATATATATAGACGCTAAGGTAGTTGAAAGCGTTATAAATTCTACTCGAGTAAAGGAATGTAATAGTTACTTTATTACTCTTGTTTGATATAAGGTGAATCTTTAACTAGAAGATAGAGACTATAAGGAAGAAGATTTCTTAGACCTAGACTAAGCCGAATCCTGTATATAGGTTTATATAAATCACCTTATAAGTTCCTTTACGAATTATCTAGAGATTGATTATTAGTATATTAGCTAGACAGCTCCCCTAGGAGTTTATGGGGACTAGTTTAAGTAAATGTTATAATATAGTAAGTCGCAAGATATTAAGGAGTACGAAGACAAATTAGGGGAAGAGGAGGAGTTATAGTAGGATTTTAGTGATCTAGCACTAGATTTTGAAGCTGAGAGTAAAAATAATAGAAATGATTGGACAGATGTCAGTGATAATGACACTCCGGAATCTCGACTGATTCCTAGATACTTGATCGATGCCCCCTACAAATGATACTCACTTGGTCCTCTTTGGCCTCCACATGTAAACTCCACCAGTGCCACCCTCAAAAGCATCCCCAAACAAGTCCCCGAGCCTCTCAAATCCCGCGCTCTCATACATCCTAGCTCCTACAGAAGTGGCTTCAATTCCAACAACCACTCCTTCCTCTTGAGCCCTCCTCTGAACCTCAGCCATGAAACGCTTCCCAATCCCCTTCCGCTGCCAATTCGGATCTACGAGACAGCTCTGCACATGCCATCTCTCCTTCCGCTCAGGGAACGCCTTCTCATCCCAATAGCGCTTGTTATCAACTTCCATCCAACTCTCAAATTTCGCTATGTTTTCTTTGCTTTCGCTCAAGTCGGGCTTCAACCAATTGACCAATCGAAGCCAATATTTGAGAGTCCATGCTATCACTGCCAGCCACATGGCAAAGAGAAAGCTTGGCTTCTGGAAGTTTTCTCCGAGTCGCACGAATTGGATTTGGCCGACTAGGTTGCCTGGATTTGATTCTGGGTAAGCAACATACGTTATGTTGCGTGGCGAGAGCATGCGACCCATGATGCGGTATCCATTGTTCCGCTTCGTGGTTTCGGGGTACTTCAATAGATCCGGGGCAAGGAATCTTATTAGGGGCTCATCGATGTAGGCATTGTATGACACAATGCCCATTTGGAAACTATCTGAGAGTCTAGCCTGACGGAGTAGAATTTCCGATTTTAGTGGTGTTGGTGATTGAGCCATGATGGGATTCTTTAATGTTTTTGGAAACAAGTGACGATGTTCTCCTCCAAAGACTAATGCCTTTGTCTTGTTGAAGCAGTAGGCGAGTGGGAGTTTTAAGATCCAACAATATCCTTCTGCGATTGACTCATCCGGCGTCCGGTGTAAACGGAGTTCGCTAAATTCCGAGCTTATTACCTTCGAACAATTTACAATAAGAAAGTACACCTAACTCAAATGGAACCCTTAATAAATCAATTTGAATCAATCTTGACCCAAGTTTATTTTCCCAACCACTATGAATTTGGGTTGAATTAAAAAGTTAAAGGTTATAAAAACTGCTGTGATTTATTGTAGGCTATGCCAAATCCTAACCCCGCATAGACCACATAGCCTTCGATCGGAGCTTATTAGTAATTTGTTAGGTAATTAGATTGCGAGTGATGCTTACTACTATACAACTAATTTGAATCGAGGTGAATTGAATTGAAGCTTGAATTGAAGCTATTCCTACATTTCCAAATCGATGTCCTGCATATAATTCTTACTTTCTTCAGCTTCCTCCTTCATATAAGCCTTAGATTCCACCTGTACTACTACTACTATCACAGTGTACCTCGGAATATGTCAAATTCCAAAGAAAGTATCCGTGCACGTGTTAACCAGCGTAGTCTTTAACTGGAATCTATTAAATTCTTTCCAATTTTGCGTGTGTATGTCTATAGATCTCTTGAGCTCTCCGATCCAGCTCTGTTATAGTTACATCTCAAATGATGAGGAAGAAATCTGCTTCCAACGGATACCTGCCTGCAGCATCAATATTGCGATAGGTCTACGTAATTGGGGTTACACAGCATATCTACTTACCTAAAACCACCCCTCTCGACCACAGCAAATTTATCACAGCTTCCAACATTCAACCTCAACTCAGAAATGGCATCCAAAGATCACAGCCCTAATTCGGACTCAGATCCGTTTCAAGCCCCAACTTTGGCGTTAAAACAAGCTCTATGCTTTTCCTGCCGGGACGTATCCTCCAATCTCAGTCGATGCAGCGCTTGTAAACTGGTCTCATACTGCTCAGCAAAGTACTAAAAGCAAGACTGGAACAGGAATCACAAGAAAATCTATAAGAAGCTTGTTGCTTTAAACAAGTGGAAGAGATATGTACCCTCAGCTGGCAGGCGTTGGAATGACTACTATGACGAGCAGGTACATTATTTAGCTCATTTGGCAAGACGAACGAGCAGATTCTAGCACACTTTACAGGTGCATCAGTTGTTAAGATCTAGTACTCTAAATCCTTTTGAACTTGGAAGATTGGTTGGGTATATCTATTCTCCTAGCACCGGTGAAAGCCGACCGCCAACAAGTCGAAGCACTATTATTATGTTATATTATCGTTGGAGAAATTACTAAGCTGACACTTACAGTTAGCTACGAACCATAGTGCTATCAATGCTACAGAAGAGAGTGTCAACTTGAAGACGGGGCGAAGTTGAACGCCTGCCAATACTGTCTTCTCACCTCATTCTGGCTGCCCTTGGAGCTCATTTACAAGCAAATAAAACTCGGGATGGTATCGTTTCTCAAAGATGTACTGCTAGGCGCCATGGCGCAAGTCGATCAACACTCCTACGCTGTATCAATGGAGTCAGAAGTTATGCCGAGGCTATGAAAAGGAGGCAGAGGTTCACTATCGAAGAGAATGAGCTTGTAAGGTGGCGCCAACAACTAGTAGATTGAGGATGTACGGCAAGGGTTACTCAGCTTCGGAAGATGGCAAAGGAGATACTTGTTGCTACAGGTGATCTCAAAGAGCTTGGAAAGAATTAGGTGTAAAAATAGCTCCATCGTCATCCTAATATGAAGTCGACATTTATCCCTCCACTTGATAAGTCTCGTGCTATGTCACAAGATGCAGGGAAGATTTGATGCTATTTCCTTCTCAAAGAAAAGATCATTTAAGACAAGGATATCCAACTCTGCGATATCTATAGTATGGACGAAAAGGGTTGTATGGCTGATGTGATTGGAGATAATAGAGTGTTGGTCAAAATGAAGGATATTGGCAATTGGTTCTATTCTGAGTGCCCATTTTTATATAGAATATGGACTCCTTATATACATGAACTAAGTATTGTTGAAACACTAAAATAGTAGTATAAACCCTTGATTACATTAAATATATTAGATATAGTAGAATTACAGAAGGTGGTAAAAATTATAAATAAAGGCTTAATTACTTACCCCTATTAGGTAGGAGGTAAGTCGGGTTTATATATTAAAGGATTAGCCCTTAGAATAGGTCTAAATCTATATAAAATAAGACTATTAAGGTACTATACCCTTTGTCTAAAAATCGTACTATAATAGTCTAGAATAGACTAAACTAAATAGTTAGTATAGAGGGATCTATAGGTACTATAACTACTAAAAATAAAGATATATAATAATAATATATAATTATAAGTTAATATACCCTCTTAGACTTTATATAAAAAGACTATAAGAAGGAGAGATATAAGATAGTCTAAATAAGAGATTTTAAGATAATTTTAATATAAAAAATAAAAGTATATAATAAAATTAATATAAAATTAATAATAATTTAATAA
>PDUO01000061.1:44995-71994 GCA_003008705.1 Pezicula radicicola | reverse complement strand
TTCCTTTTTTCTTATAGTATATACTTTTTATTAATATTAGTATTAATATTTTTATTTTAAATAATATAATTAATTTTAATATATAGTTATATAAGGTTTTATAAGTATCTAAAGTAATATTTTAAAGACTCTAGAACTAGATTAAAAAGATTATTTAAGTTTTTAAATTTATCTAAAATATTTAAAGTTCTTAAAAGTTTAGATAAGAGTAAGAATAAAATAGAATTATTATTATTATAAGTATATAATTCTAGTAATACTATTATTCTTAGTATTAGAAGTTATTTATTTAAATATTTAGAATTACTTAATTCTAATATTAAACTTAAATTTATAAACTTTAGTTAGTTTACTTTAGTAGTACTAGTTTTATTTAGAATAACTTTAATTAATAAGTTTTTTTTAATTTAAAACTATTTAATAAATATATTATTAATTTAGTTTTAAATACTATTATCTTAAGATAATATAATTAATTTAATAAGTTCTAAGGTTTCTTCTTATAAGAGAATTATATTATTAATTTAATCTAATAAGTATATAATACTATTATTAAATAAGACGTCTCTTAATTAAAATACTTTACTTAACTCTAGAGTTTATATAACTAAAATATTAATAGATTCTTATCTTATAAGTTAACTAATTATAGCTTTTAGTTTAAGTTTTATACTTAGAGAGATATTATTTTATAAAATATATATATAATAACTAAATAAGTATAAATAAACTAGTAATAGTTTTTAACTAGTTATTATTTTAAATAATAACTTCTAATTAAGTCTTTTAATTAGAGTTTAATTTAAAATATATATAGTAACTTTAGTATATAATAGTTATAAAGAATAAGAAAGGTTAATTAAGATTTAAAGACTTTATAATTTAATTATAAATACCTTACTAGTATATTTACTAGTACTATTCTATACTAGAGTATTTAGTATAGTTCTTTCTTTAGTAATTCTAGTTTTAACTAGAAATATCTTATAGTTAGTATTATAAGTTAAAGTTAATATTCTTTCTTTATCTAGATAAAGAAATTAAACCTTAATTTACTAGTATATTCTTATTATATTATAGAACTCTTTAAGGGTTTAAAAGATATTAGATTTATAATAAATAATAAAAACTATATATATACTAGTTTATTTATAATAAAAGTAAGAGATATAATAATCTTTATTTTATACTAGTTTAAAAATAATTAGATCCTATTATATTCTTTTAAATAGTTTAGTAATAGACTCTTAGATAAAAGAAGATTAAGAAATAATTTTAATAACTTTAGAAATAGTATACTTTATATAATAGCTTATTATTAAATATAGTTCTTTAAAATTAACTTTAATATTCTATAAGTTTTCTTATAAGTATATAATTACTTCTAGACTAGTATATATTATTATTTAATACTAGTCTTTTATTATTCTCTTTTAAAGTATAGTTTTACTATACTTAGTTATAAAAATACTAAGAATTTAAAGTATTTTAATATCTCTTTTATTATTAATAAAAGAAAGCTTTTTATCTTAGAGAACCTAGTAGTTTTTAATTAGTTTAAGAAAGTAAAATATCTTACTCTTAATATAAAGATATTTACCTTTAGTATTAAGATAAATACCCTTAGTAGTAAATCTACTTAATAAGATAATATTAATTATAAATCCTTTAACTAAAGTAACCTCTTAGAGTTTAATAAGGTCTTTCTTAGTAAAAGTATTAATAAGAATAATTATTATTCTAAAGACTTTAATATTATATTTATTATATCTAGTAATAATAATTTTATTAGATTATAAAAAGTAAATAATCTTAAAGTTATATACTAAGTTAGATATATAGATATTAAAGCTTAAATTAAGTATTTAATAATTCTTAAATTTATACTAATTTCCTTAAGATTTAAGAGATTTTAAGAATACTAAATTAATAGTAAATACTAAATATTAAGTTAATTTTAAAGAGTTATTTTTATTATATTTAAGAATATTAATTTTATAATAACTAAGTTAGACTATAAAGATATCTAGTTTCTTAGGTTTAAGCTCTTTATTAAACTTCTTATTTTTCTTTATATAGTTATTAGATCTAGTTATTAAAGCTTTTACTTTTACCTTAGTTTCTAGATCTTTTATAACTTTATTAATCTTTACTTTCTTAAATAAGTCTAGAGTAAAGTTTCTAGTTTTAACTAAATATAAGTAATCTAAGTATTATATCTTATCTTTATAAAGATATATAAATAATTAGTATTTTAAATTAGTATTCTAAGATCTATTATTTTAATTATTATAGTTTTAGAGAGTTAAGAATATTATATAAGAATAAGATTATTTTAATAATTATCTAATAACTTTAAAAACTCTTTAATAGTTTTAAAAGTTATTAACTAGTTTATAAAATAATTAGAGATTCTTATTTATATTAATTTATTTTTTAATTATTATATAAGTTATAATTAACTAATTAAAGTTAAAATAGTTTACTACTAGTATAAAATTAATAATAATTAATTTATATTTATAACTATTAGAATAAATATTTTTTTATTTCTAAAGTTATTTATTAATATCTTAATTCTTATTAGTCTTTTTAAGATTATTTAAATATTTTTTTATATTTAGAGTTTAATTAATAATTTTAGACTTAAGTCTTTCTTAGAAGAATTAAAGTTATTTTTATATACTAGTATTATTTATAATATTATTTAAGTATATTTTAAATATTATTTAAATAATATAAGTATTAATATTTTATATAATTAATAATAAGGTTTAAATATTAACTTATTTAATTTTTTATTTATTTATTTCTAAATTATATAAATTAAGAGTAAACTAATATCTAATATTTTATATAATTATTTTAAGACTCTTAGAAGAAGGTTCTTAGTTTAATATATAATACTATATAAGTTTAATAAGTACCTTAGATAACTTAGGTTTTTTATTTAGTTCTAGATTAATATAAGATTATATATTAACTCTCTTAGATTTAGTTATTTTAGTAATTATATTAAACTAAATATTCTAGTCTTTTAGAGTATTAAGATAAGATAATTCTTTAATTATTTTTAATAATTTAAATAATATACTAAGTTAAATAATAATAATAGTATTATTTTAAATAATTTATTTTATATTAATAGTTTATAATAGACTTATATAAATCTTTCTAATATTAAAATAAAGTAATATAAGATTAATTAAATAGTTTAAATTAGTTTAATTAAATAGTTTAAATTAGTTTAATTTATTAGATTAAATAAGATAATTCTAATAGAAAAATAAGTCTAAAATATTAAATAAGATTATAATAATAAACTAAATTAAATTTAAATATATATTAAATTATAATAGAATAAAGTAATAAGTATTACTTAGATAATTAAAAGTTTAAATTAGTAAGTAATACTATTATTAATTAATATAGAATTATCTAATTTTAATAATAAATAAAAGTATTAGTTATAGTAGAGTAATAACTAGACTTATAACTATAAACCCTTAATTATATTAAATATATTAGATATAGTAGAATTATAAAAGATAGTAAAAATTATAAATAAAGGCTTAATTACTTATCTCTATTAGGTAGAAGGTAAGTTAGATTTATATATTAAAGGATTAGCCCTTAGAATAGGCCTAAATCTATACAAAATAAGGCTATTAAGGTACTATACCCTTTGTCCAAAAATCGTACTATAATAGTCTAGAATGGGCCGAACTAAATAGTTGGTGTAGAGGGATCTACGGGCACTATGGCCACCAGAAATAAAGATATACAACAACAACACGTGATTACAGGCCGACAAGTAGTAAAAATGAGTGTGATTATTACATGAAAAGACTGTTTATAGAGTGAGCTATCGAAACTCTAGGGATGAGACTATTGGAAGCCGGAAAGCAATAACGTATGAGGTTCTAGAACGCTATGAAGACCCTAATTAACTGATATAGAGTTATCGTTTCCAAAGATGAGAGATGGAGAGCTAAATCGTATGTGACGCAAAATGGAGATCGAGAATGGGTATCGTTGGTCTGTTGCGTATCTGCAGATGGTTATAAGCTTCCCCTCTAGGTGATCTTTAAAGGCAAGAGAATGAAGTTAGAATGGCTTTCTTATCTTCCTCCGGGCTCTGGAATTGCTATGTCGGAGAATGGATGGATCGACAGTGAGCTTGGTTTAGAGTGGTTTCAGAGGCTATTCGAGCCAGAGACTAGAAAGAGGTTGAAAGGAAAGTATCGACTTCTAATACTAGATGAACATGCTAGTCATATTAGTACCAAGGTCATCAACTTCTTCGTTGCCAACGATATTATCTTACTCTGCCTTCCAGCTCACACAACCAATATCTTGCAACCTCTAGATATTGGCCCTTTTGCCCCTTTGTCGGTATATTACAAGAACTTTATTGGAGGGCTTTGCGAGTTCCAATACGACGATTATGCTATTGATAAGATTGGGCTCTTAAAGGTTATTTCAAGAGCTTTCGACGAGGCCTTTACCTACGATAATATTAGCCACAGCTTCGAAAACTCAGGGACTACTAGTCTTGAAAAGAGAGATGAAATTCTCTCTAACTCCGTGCTGAAGATGCTCTTCATATCTCACGCTCAAGAGAAAGCTATGCGGCCTGCCTTCGCAGACCTTGACTTGACTGATCAACCAGATCTTTTTGAATATCGCAACCAAGTTGAAAAGCATAGTAAAGCTGTTAAAGGCTCTCTTGCAAAGGTTATAACTCTCCAACACGATTTCGATAAGCTCCATAAAGCGCAGGCTACAAAGTTGAATCGGAAGAATAGGAAACAAACGGGGTTTGATGATGGAGAAGGACGCGTTTTAGATGCTCAAACGTTGAAGGCAAGAGCAATTTGGAACAGAGATCAATGGGCCAAGGAAGAGATTGCAGGCTTAATGAATCTTCCGGTGTCAATTGGTGCTGAACTTCAGAGGCAGAGGGCAAAAGGTATTGCTCTGCGAGCACGAAAAAAACCATTAACTGCCTGGCAGGTTGCTCGAATTGAGAGGGAAAAAGAGCAACAACTTCTTCTTCGAGAATTACGATATCCCGAATCTCCTCAAGCACCTCCTTCGAAGTCTCCAGCTAAGTTGCCTTCTAAGTCTCCCGAGACCAAAGACCACGAAGGGCCTTGAAGATGCCCAAGTTCGCTGGTAAAACCACCAAATGTCGAAGAAGGCATGAATAGCTAGTCAAAGTTACTCTCGACTAGGAAACACAGCCTGCAACCTTTTTCCCAAGATGACCGCAGAAGCGGCTGTACTAAAACTTGAAGGGTCGAAGCTCCTCAGGACTACTTGGCCAAATTTGAATTCCACATTTGCGATGAAAGCCCACACTCGACTTGTAGGCACTCAATCCTTCTATATTTGTTGAAAGAATCTTGGATACAAATTCTTGGCCAGCTTCGGAGGCGGATGCCAGTGTTAGCTAGGCCGCTCAGGCCCGGGAGAGGGTCAATGAATTGGATCAACAAGAAGCGAATTGATTTGCTCTTGTCTTCCCATCTTTGATCTCCTTAAACAGCCTCTGCGTACGAAAATCGATCTGATAATGGCTTCAGAAGTGAAGTCAGTCGTTAGGGAGTTGGCATATTGGTCCACTTAGCGAGCAATACCCCTGAATCTGCCGAGAGGTGCGCTAGAAATAGCGACCAACCCCGACATGCTATTTCAGCCAACGCTCGCCAAGAAAAATGTTTTCTTTTCGTAGTAAGATCTTACATCACCTGCCGTTGCACCAACGAGAAAATGGCAGCCTCACCGCTTCAACCTGGACTCTGGCATAGTCGTCCACCTCATCAACGATGGATACAAAGAACCTCTACGACACATTGGCTCTGTCTGCAGGCCAGTTCCGCTTGGTCACGCTGCATCCAAGATTTGCATCTGCTTCGAACGCAGAAGCACTACCACGCGGGGAACTCACTCTGAGATGTGATCTCTACGTCGCATCGCGAGAACATAGCCCCCCGTATGAGCCTCTGTCCTACACCTGGGGAGATCCCAAGGACACGGTGCCATTACTCGTGAACGGTACTGAGGTCCCCGTCACGAGGAATCTCCGAGTCGCACTGGAGCACATCCGTGATGATCATATCGACGCTATCCTCTGGATCGACGCCCTCTGCATCAACCAAAAGGATAATGAGGAGAAGAGTGAGCAGGTGAAGCATATGAAAGACATCTACGCTAATGGATCTTTGACACGAGCATGGCTGGGGCTTGGAGACAAGGGAAGCGATGAGGTAATGGCTGAGCTGGATCGTATCGGCCACTTGATTATTAGCGAAGGAACCCTTGATCTGTTCGTTGAATTTGCAGCACTTCCCAGCGGAAATCCGGAGCGCTACCAAAGTCTACAGACAATGATAAACGACCGCCTATCAGCCTTCTTCGAAACAGCGCTGCGCGATCTTACTCGAACTGCATACCTGTTAAATGCCGTGGCAGACCTTTCCTCCCGAGAGTACTGGCACCGTCTATGGATCACGCAAGAGATTGTTGTCTCACCAAATGTGCGCGTTCAATGTGGCCGCTCCACCATCTTCTCTCCCCAATTATATGCCGGATATTTCTACTTCATGATGATGCAACCTCACATTATCACGAAGATTCATAGCCAATATACGGAATCAGTCGCATCACCTCGAGCTGGTGGTAACGGCGATGCCGAAGAGATTTTTCGTCATTTCCAGGCAATTGCGGCTCCAACTCTCAGCCCACTCACAATCAAGATTTTTGGCATGAGAAGAAAATATCAACTTCCCCCCAACAGCACCTCGAATACAAAAAACACTCTCATAGAACTTTTGGTCAGGCTTCATGTTACTAGTTCTAATAAACCATTATCGAGAGCGTCTGATGACAGAGATCGAATTTTCGCATTACTTGGCTTGGCGAGCGACCAGGATCAGCTGGGTATCGTTCCAGATTACTCTCTCTCATGTTCTGCGGTCTACACAATGGCAGCTCGTGCGATGATCATGGCAGGTCAGGTTGATCTGCTCTCGCTCTCTCAGGTTCAGAAAAGCAAGGACGGGAAGGTAGATGACGCAAATATTCCTTCGTGGGTTCCGGACTGGGGGGCAGAATGGATTTTACGCCCCAGCGGGCAATTGCCATGGGACACGGCATTCAAAGCTTCTGGGGATAGCGTTCAAATTTACACGGGCGTTGAATCTACACCTCCCGACCAACTGACTTTGAACGGCTATCTCGTTGGGTCTATTGAAACCCTTGGAAAAAGTTGGAAACCACATTTGATTAACGGCTGTGTAACTGATCCACCAGGTATGGCTTCATATCTACTGGATGTAGGAAACCTCTGTCATATGTCGGACCAGAAGTTTATCCAGACTGGAGACAGTATCTACGCCAACAACGACGATCGTCGACTGGCTCATATTCGAGTCCCGGTCGCCGATCAAGAAGAATATGGCATAGGTTTTATTCGCCGAGCAACTCTGGAATCTAGTCAAGGCTACAAAGAAGTGATGGAGTATATCAAGTACAGGATAGACCTTGTGTTAAGTCGAAATCACGATTTAGGACCCCTGGATCCTCCTAAAATGACTGATGTGCAACGTCGATACTTCCAAATGATGGGATGGCAGCGCAACCGCCGACCATTTCTCGCGGAGAATGGCTATGTCGGGCTTGCTCCTCTTCATGTTGCAGAGAATGATGTGATTGTTATTTTTCAGGGTGGAAAGTTCCCCTACATCCTGCGAAAAAAGGAGGACACTGGAACTTTTCGGTTCATTGGCGAGGCGTACGTTCACGGGATAATGTATGGAGAGTTCATGAAAAGTGAGGTGAAACCAGTGGCCTTTACTATGGAGTAAAGGACTGCTACAAGTGGGAGAGGAGCAAGGGGGGTCAACATCATGTGACGAGTGCATAACAGCACTTAGTCTGCCTGTGCTATCTTGAAGCTTCAACGACTTCAAGCTGCCCACTCCGTTGTATTTAGCACGCAGCTTATCTTCCGTTAAAGTTCTGCGCCCTTCAACAAAAATCTTCCTTCTTAAAACAAAGCGATTGTCTACACCATAACCACCAAATAAAGCGATCTCGCAACACTTAACCCCACAACCGTCCACCCTTGCCTTATAATTTACTTGATCGCAAACCTTCTTCTTGTATCCCAAACCAAATGTCCCACGCTACTGATCCCATGAAAAGCAAACGGAATTAAAAAGAAAATTATATAATATTTAAAAATTAACTAAAAATAATGCTATTAAATTTATTAAGAAGTATATAAAACTAATTAATATTAAAAGATTTAAAGTATAAAAGTTTTTTAATTTAAGTAAAAGAATTAAATAATTATTAAAAAGATAAAATTATATATATAAGTTAAAAATTATATAATTAACTAAAGATATTATAATATACTCTACCTAAAGTATTTTAGAGGATTCTAAATTCCTAAGCTTCTCTTTTCTAGGTTTAATACCTTCTTATTCCTCCTAGCTTTTCATTTGAATCTTAAATGACTAATCACAGCCTCGCATGCAAGCTCTCGTCCTCATTCGCTCGTAAGCTGCGGGTCTACGGCGTGACCCAACGAACGCGCCGCATTAGTATTAATATACGTATGTGTATGTGTACGTGTATTCAATTCCCAGAAAGCTTTCCAAGCCAGATATTCAACTATTCAGCGAAACCTCGAAACCTCCCTCGCCTAGCAACCCACCTCCACCTCCACCTCCACCTCCACTTCCCACAAATGGTTTCCTACACCCAAATCAAAGCGTCCAACACGCTCATCAACGACGCCACGGCCCCACGCGTGGCCGTCTTCGTCGGCGGCACATCCGGCATTGGCAAACTCACAATCAAGGCCCTCGTCGCGACAGGCGCCAGCGTAAGGATCTACCTCGTCGGGCGTCAGAGTTCGCAAGAGCGCACGGACGCTTTCATCCAGGAACTGCACGCCCTGAATCCTAAAGCCGATATCATCTGGACCGAAGGCGAGATCTCGCTCCTCGCCGAAACGAAACGAATGTGCGAGGTAATCAGAACCAAAGAACGACACGTCGACTTACTGTTCCTTACCGCGGGCTACGCACCATTCGGCGAGCGCAGCGAGACAGCTGAGGGGTTGGAGATTTCGCAGAGTCTGGCGTATTACTCCCGGATGCTCTTCATCCTCCATCTCCTTCCCCTCCTGGAGAAAGCGGAAACCCCTAGAGTCGTTGGTGTGCTGGCGGGCGGGCTGGAGAGGACGTCGATTGACCTGGACGATATCGACCTGAAAAGGCCGGGAAATTTCGGTGCCATGAAGGCGCAGTTGCAGTACGGGACTATGAACACGATCGGTTTGGAGAGGCTAGCCGGTGATAATCCCCATGTGACCTTTGTCCATTCGTGGCCGGGCTGGGTTAATACCGGGAATGTGTGGAGGGGGTTAGATGATTCGAATTCCGTTATGGCTTGGTTCGTCTGGCTTATACTAGAGCCCCTGATCGGCCTGTTTTCGTTCAGCGACGAGGAGTCGGGACAGAGACATCTGTTTCAGTGTACCAGCGCTGCTTTTGGCGGTCGTGGCATACCATGGAAGGGCAAGGCGGGTATCAACTCGCTGAACAAGCAGGGGGATGGACTCTTTCTTGTCAATTACAAGTGCGACTGCACTCCGAATGAGCGGGTCATGTCTGTACTCCGAGAGAAGGCACAGGGAATGATTTGGGATCATACGCTGGAAGTTCTAGGGCCATATCTGTAAGGGGAGGACATTTCCACGCCCACTAACCTTATATGCCCCGGGAACCGCAGGAGGAACTACTCCTCCGCATGTCCATGTCGACATAGCGATGTCTTCAAGTAGCTCACTACTTCGTTCCATTTGTAAAATTAGGCTGCGAAATGTGCAAAACTCTTCCGCCTATGTGCTAGTACCCTCGAGGAATCACACTTGTAACTGGAGGCTTCTTCACGAAGCTGCATACAGCATGTCGGGAATTGAGTGCCTCGGTGGCAAAGCACTTGAAATGAGCTAAGTCAATCGCTGAAAAGCTATCTTTTACGACAATTACTCTTTTGGTAACCACTCCGCTGTCGCAATTCGGAATCTCCTGCCCCAGATAATCATCGGAATTGTGAGAAGACCAAAAATACCCATCAGCATTCCAAAGATTCCGAAAGGCTCTGCATAACCTGACTTTTCGGTCCATGTACCAACGAAAAACGTCCAGGCGAACGAGATGATCGAACGCACGATGACGACAACCACGAAGCAGTCGCCAGCAATTGTCGTGTATGCTTCGATAAGCTAGACAATCGGTGTAAGTTATTCTCATTTCCAAGCAATAGAATGTCGAACATACATAGTTGAATCCAACAGAAGGCGCCTGCATCAGCCCAAAAGCAAGCATACCCTGACCCACAGTGAGACCTACCCAAGC
The DNA here is from genome assembly GCA_003008705.1 of Pezicula radicicola. Lineage (NCBI taxonomy): Eukaryota > Fungi > Ascomycota > Leotiomycetes > Helotiales > Dermateaceae > Pezicula > Pezicula radicicola. Next base: position 61,555 of record PDUO01000061.1, on the reverse strand, counting down.
ACGCTTTGTGTGAGAGTATTGTGCAGAGAACCCAGCTGTCCAGAGACCGGTAGTGGCTAAGAAAAGACCGGGAAGCGAGGTCCACAGCCGCGTTTCTGGCTCAGTGAACCCACGGATATCTTTCCTCGCTTGTACTTTAACAACGAAGTCCGCCATGAAATAAGTATATATTCCGCCTAAGACGGTTCCAATGATGCCTCCGAGGTTGATTAGACCAGCGTTCTGACCCCACATGTAAGGGGGCTTGGATACAAATTGCGGTCCAATAATGGATATTATCACGATGCCTCCCACGAGACCGGCGTATCACAAAGCCACAAGCCAGACTCCCGGGAGCAACAGTGGCCGTAACAATGCGACCACCTGCTTTAAGAAGCCTCTGCGATATCTACCTGTTTTAAGGGACCTTGCGAAAGTGTAAGGCCTGTACTGCTCGGAGGTCTCCACGTGTTCGACCCGCAGCATTCGAGCTTGCATGTGCTTCTCTCCCGCTTCTTCTTCCGAGCTGCCAGGTGGAAAGGCCCTGTCGTATAGCGTCTCTGGGACAAAGAAGACTGACAAGGCCAAGGTAATTGCGGACAATGTCACGTTAGTCCAGTGGATCCATGGATAACCACCCTTGGAGGCAATGATGTAACCACCACTCAAACCACCAAGAAGGGACCCTACAGCAAGGAATACCGTGTAAACCGCCTCAATTCCCATTGTCAGTTTCAGAGAACTCAAACGGCGGCGCCAGAAACTCACCATGGCACGCCCTCTCTGGTGGACGAAGAACAGATCACCCACATATTCTGGTGCGACGGTATCTGATGGACCTATTCCAATACCCATAAATAGCCTTGCTGCTAAAACGCCGTAGTACGAATGTATCAATCCAGCCCACATGGAACACAGCGTCAGGAACAAAAGGCTGATTAAGATGATGGTCCGTTTTCCAAAAACGTTCGCCAATGGCACCCACCACAAATTCGAAGTTCCTATCAGCAGAACGTTCACGCTAGTGAAGTATGTAAGACGCGGAGTTGACACTGGAGCTGGTCCGAAAAAGCCTGGCGCAGCCAGTACAGGAAGAGCCGAAGAGATGGTAGAAGAGGCAAAGTTGCCGACGAAGGCGAATAACGACACGCAGAGGAGCGCCATCACCTTCCTCCACATCGCCCAGTTCAATGGATCTGCTGGATCCCGCGACGGTGTTGGAATGAGCAGTAGCTCATCGCGCGCCACATCGACGCCTGATGTTGTTCGAGATAGCTCATGCTGTGAATATCGATTAGATACACGTCGGGCACCATGTACAAGATTCGGACTTATCGATCAAAGTTGACGTTCCAGGTGGAGTGGCATTCTTTACTTCTCTCGACGATAGAGAGAAGGCGTACCGATACCCAGACTCGGACATGGTGAATTACTGTGACGATTTTCCTGAAGGCTAACTTGCGATCTTAATATTTGATGGGCATTTGCTTCAATAATATAATCTCGCCCGTAGGTTGGCTTCATCTTGAAATTGAGGGGTTAGTGGATCCGAACGCTTGTGTTCCGGGGGAGGGGTGTGGAGTGCATATTCGGAGATCGGGGCGGGNGATCCGTTTGTAGATGAGGCCGTAACTACGCCCTAAGGGACGAATCTCGACGACGAAAAGGAACTCTCGCAATTGGTCAGAAACCAATTAAGCTTAAAACCCAGCCTAAGAAGCTTGTCGAAACTCAGTAGGATCCAATGGAAATCCCGAATCAATAATGTATCCCGAGCTGTATCCCGAATGCACGTACGGTAGATATAGACTTCGGCTTCGTCTTCCCGGAACATATCTTTAGAGAGTCTTGCAGCTTCTAACGACTAATTGACGCGTGGTAGAAGACATAATACTCTGGTCAGGAGGCTGGAGCAGTTTCAGAGAGTCTGGTTGCGGTCTCCTGCGCTTAGCCCTATCAAGCTCGAAATCCTAACCCATTGGGTATTTCCAAGCCTACCTGTGCTATAATTCGAAAAGGGTGATAAATGAATGTTCGCGAGAGATTCGACTAGGTTAGAGTGCAGCTCAATTTTCTCCGCTGTAGCAATCTAAATTCCAGAATGAAATGAATGGGATTGCAGAAGAGGCTCTATTAAATGATTTTGTCCTTTTGACTGCTTAATTTCGGCCGTTCGTAGTCTAAACTTTTTCGCAGTAAAAAGAAGACTTTCGTAGGCCACGCGCGTGCTGTTTGGTCATCCTCTTCGTTAAGTACGACGAGATACCGTATTTATCAGTGTTCGAAAGGAGGGCAGCGCTTAAACAGGAGTTTATGACGCACTGCCATGGCCCAACATGCCCTGATGACAGCTCTCACCATCATGGTATTGCCCTTCCCTCGGCAATTCTGTCCTTGTTGCTTTCCCTTGTCACCATGGAAGGCCGAGCAGAGCGTACTAGCTCGCACCCGGCTGCCACCATGATAAATGGTAGGTCTCAAACCTGGCACCTGTCCCTTTCTCAGTTTCTTCAAGCTGCCATATCAAAGCGAGGATCCTGACGGAAATGGCATGCAACCGAGTGCGATACTTACCATACATGGTGCATCTATCCTTCTCGTGATGATACGCTCTAATCTCTTAAAAGTGTCAGTAAGCATGGAGCCAGTGCGGGTACAGCGAAAAGAGGCCAAGGTAAGAACAAGCCCCCAACGACGAATCATACCGCCCCGGAAAAGCCGAGTAGCGTTGCCCGTTTCGAATTCTAAATCCTCCTTTCAAGCTATAGCAGTAGTAGCCTGCATACCCCAATTTAGGTGTACGCCCAAGTGGCTCATTAAGCACCTTCAGGCTACTGCAACCAAGCCTACAATATCGGGCTTCGGGACCGGGACAAGGAATCGGCAGCAAAGTGCGTTGCGTTGAAAAGAAGTTGGTTATCATATAAGTTGATTGCGACCAACCGATCATAGCTTTCTTAGTTAGGCTTATAATTTGCGAGGGAGAGTCGATATCAATAGTATCTATCGACATAAACACTCACAATCAAGGCTTATTCTTTTATACCACGACTCACTCTTCTCTGCCCAGTCAAACCCTCTTTACCGACATGGCGGACAGTGGACAGCAGAACCGTCAGCCGTTGAACTTGATCGAAAAGATCATTGCAAACAATGCCATTGGGCTAAAGGACATCAGTTATGTGAAGCCGGGTAATGTTGTTTTGCTTGCCGTTTCGTGGGTGCTTTCGAGCGAAGCGGGATGGGTTGGCATCGAGAAGACATTCACCCAACTCGGCCGTCCTGCGCTTCACCGAAAAGATCGTGTCTGGTTGGCGCAGGACCACACCGTCGATCCAAGGATTTACTCACTCCCGGACGTGAAGAAGACAATCGACCTGGTCGATGCTGCGGCCAGGGAGCTAGGCACAGAAGACTATTATGCTCCTAATTACACTATCATGCACACCGAGTTCTGCCGCGAACGCGCTCAACCCGGCCAAGTCATTGTTAGTGCTGACTCCCACACTTGCTCAGCAGGCAGGTCCGTGATATTCGTATCTTACCAAACCTTCCAGAGTGTCTTGGCTAGCAAACTGCGAACACAGTTTAGGAGCACTAGCGATAGGTCTTGGTGCGGCTGATACGACGATTCCAATGGTGACGGGAGAAACATGGTTGAATATCCCGGAGACCTTGCGCATCCATTTCATCAACGAGCCTCCGGTGGGAATCGGAGGCAAAGACACCATTCTGTACATCCTCGGTCAGCTGAAAAGAAACACCGTGGCTGCTGGGAGAGTAGTCGAATTCGGCGGGCCAGGACTGAAACACCTTTCTTCAGATGCTCGGTTCGCCATTTCTAACATGACCACCGAGTTTGGGGGCATTGCTGGCGTCTTCGTTCCAGACGAAATCACCGCAGCCTACCTCAAACGGCGGAAGCTTACGAAGCATCGTGATTTATCACGATTCTTTGCTCCAGATGAAGACGCGAAATATGCGGAAACTTTTGTGATAGACCTGTCGAAAGTGGACTCCCTCGTCGCGCTCTACCCCAGTCCAGTCAATGTCGTCCCTGTGAGCAACGTTGTGGGCAAGAAGCTTGATGGATGCTTCATCGGAGCCTGTACAACTGCTGAAGAAGACTTGATCCTGGGAGCGCTTGTTCTCCGTCAAGGTCTCAAAGTCGGCCTTGTCCTAAGCAAACATGGAACTCGGAAGGTCACGCCTGGCTCGATCCCTATCGTGAACCGGCTATGTAGCATTAGTCTTCTCCACTGGTACGAACGGTCTGGATATGAAATTGGAGCTCCCGGCTGCTCCTATTGTGTGGGCGCGTGGCGGCGGATATTGCTGGTACTGGTGAGGTGTGGCTTTCATCCCAGAACAGGAATTTTCACAATCGTATGGGTCCTGGTGAGTCAACAGGATGAAATGATCATCATACCCAGGCTCTTATGCAAACCTTGCCTCGGCCGCGACTTGTCTAGCCTTCCCATCGATCGTAGTCGTTCATCCACTGCTTTGGATAGTTGAGTTGCATTAAGCGAACATATAAAGAGACACTGAAGGAGCGACGGGAGCATAAGGAGTGGTAGCGAGCAATTCGATGGAAACGAATCCAGACAGGTAGACGTATCGCTGGGAACATTAATACTAGAGTGAAGGTGAAAGGCGAGTTAGGTTGATTTTGGAAATAAGAAGCGACAGGCCAGTGGTCGAGATTACTTTTCTGCTTGTTGGAAATACTGCTTTACTAATATGAGCCTGAGGCATATATTGGCACCTGGTGGGCTAAATCATACAACTAGACACTTAATCAACCTATCAATATTATATCGATTTCCATCGATTCTATTGGTTATATTGCTTCCGCTATCTTGATTCCAACACTGCTAACACATCTTCTCGGCCGCGTGCAGAAGTATTTGCGCTAAAATAGAAGGGCTTACTAAGCAAACCTTTAGCTAAACCCAGCCAAAACCCACCGGATTTTGTTAACTACAACTTTTAAACCCTTAAATTGATATAACTACAAGTCATTTCAAATAATCCCAAATGTCATCCGTCTCCAATAGTTTCTATCCCTAAAAAGTATCTTACGATATATCTCGTCTATAGAACACTATCAATGTAATGATACTGTTTGGCGCACAAGTAGCCGAATGACTTTCACGTGATACATGGCAAAATGTGGCAAAAACTAACATGTAAGCTATTAAACTCACTTTCAGGATAAGCACTTAATACAACTCTTTAGAGAAAGGAACTAAGTAGAGAAAAGCGGCATCTAGCCTTGTATGTACAAGTACTAGCTGTTTTCATCTGCTTAGGGAATAGAAATGCAATTAAAGAATTGATTAGATATTCAATTTATCGTACTCCTTTTTGCCTATTGTTTACTTAGATCAAACCACTATACTATATTCTGCGCGCTGCCCTTAAGCTGTAAACGTTTTTACAGACGAAATATTCCACTTTTATAAGTACTTGTGACTATGGCTTCTTTTTCACTTATATTTAGGTAGTATCAACACAAAAAAGCTACACGACTGTAATTCGAAAATTTAACAAACACTCAATTTTAAGAATAAAGGAGTTGATTCGTAACTCTCGCTCAAGGTCTAAAATTCCTTAAGGACCTAACAAGACTACGTACTATATTGGCACGATGAGCTATCCGGTACCGAATTATGTGGTATTTCTTTCACTGCGTAAAAAGAATCTTAACACGTCCTAACCATGTCAGAACCCCGACAACCGAGCAACTCAGACTTATACCTATAATAGTATATTAATCGGCATTACAACTATCTTTGTCCTAATAAGGATCTATGCGAGGGTCTCCATAGTCAAATTCGTTGGGAGAGATGATTGGATGATTCTTCTAGCCTTGGTAATATTTCAATCTATTAGGGACATCACATCTAGTATTAAAAGCTTTACTAAGAGGTATTCATGATGATAGGTTTTGATGTGCGCGGGGTTCGGTGTAAATTGTTATTGTAAGTACGAGAACTATTAAGAATTGAGCCTTTTAGCTTACTATTTACTTGGTCTAACTCTTGGACTTAGTTATCAGCCTCGGCGGCACTAGACATATCTGGGATATTCTACCTGATAATTTATCTTTAATATTCCTGGTATTGTTCAATCTTGCCTAATACTCCTTTTACTATACTAATAAACCATTCCCAGATGATCTGGATCGGGCAAATCTTGTATCACCTCTGCCTTACTTTTTCTAAACTCTCGGTTCTTAGCTTTTTCCTTCGAATATTTGTCTCGCCACGATTACGGATATTTATTTGGCTCACTGTAGCTTTCGTAATCCTGCAGGCCATTTCCGCTGTGGTGGCTCTTATTTTTGAATGTACACCTGTAGAAGCTGCTTGGGACATAACAGTAATAATAGGAGAAAAGCATAGCAACTGCGTAAACAGAGTTTCGCTAGGATTCACACTTACGCTACTCGGCCTTATAACAGATGTAATTATAGTGGTATTACCTCTGCGAGAGTTTTGGAGTAAGTAAATCCTGCGCTTTCTACCCTGTTACTAATACGAATTTCGTCTACAGACCTTTCACTCCCCGTTCGGGAGAAACTCTCCTTAATCTTTTTATTCTCCTTTAGTATATTGTTAGTATCAAAATGAGGTCCCTATTTGAGATTGAATTTAAAATGGCTAAGAATCTTCCCCGCAGCGCTTCTGTTGCTTCTATAGTCCGCTTTACTAGATCTTGCGTTTTATTATTTAAAGGCGACGACCCATTTTGTAAGTCGCTTTGATTTAGTCTTGGTGTGTTTTATATACGTACGACCCACTAACAATCAACTTAGGGGATTCTTACGGGATGGGGATTTGCTCTTATGTGGAAATAGCAATCTTAATAATTGCTGCATCACTTCCAGCATCTAAACCCTTTTGGGTTAAATGCTTTCCAAATCTACAAAAGTATACTAGACCTATAGAAGATTCTACGGGGAAAAGTACGGCTCATAGTTCGCTGCCTTCGTACAAGGGAACTAGCCCCTTGGACAATTCATAGAACAATTAGTCTATAATATACCTTTCCACGGAGGTACATGGGTTAAGTATTGTACCCTGCAGAGCTAATCCCTAGTTTTCAGTCACAATAAGCCCTATTTTTGACGGTACGTAGTATAAAATCCCAAGGGCGTTACTTGAAAGTTCAATCCTGACTATTACTAGTGTCGGATAAACCGACTTCTCCTTGGTCTTTTCGCCGATGAGAAAGAGCAACATGGCAGTAGATAGATTATCGGTAAAATTACTATATGTCCACATCAGCGATAGGCAGGCACCTCTACGCGGCGCTGAAGACAAGTACTCAAATAGTAGAGGAGACTCCTACTTGAAAAAGCTAAGCTCTATCTACATGAGAGAGAAAGGTAGTTCTATCCATTGCGATGTCCGCTTAATACGTCTATCAGCTCCAGCTCAGTTAGGTCTATCGTATTATCACCACAATGTAACAGCTCGAAAATTATATTAACTTCCGACTTGACTACGAAGTACGAAGTATTAACAAAATTTAATATCGCTCATATCAATTCGATTACACTAGTCCCAATAATTAGGAATAGCTCAGAATATTCCGAATGACTCGGAATAGCCGGGCCCCCAATTTCCTATTCCCATTCCAAATCCAACACCCGGGTATTCCTATTCCATTTCAAGTCTTGGCAGAATGACTCGGGATGACTCCAAGAATTCCATTCCATTTAGCACCCTGATGTGGAGGGAGTCAAACTATTCGCTCCTTCGGGTATCCCGACCCTCGTATATATTGGCCATGGAGGCAAGGATTAGACACTCTTCTCGTCTATAATCGCTTAACGCGTCTCAGAGGCAAATACAGGAAGTTTAGTGGCTAGAATTGCTCTGTTTAATCGATACTTTATTGCACGTCCCTATAGCCCAAGCGTTGGCCAATATACGATGGTCGTCGGGATACCTCCCACGATTTGGGTAATCGGTATTTCCAAGCCTAAGCACATGGGCCATAGACCCCGCAGATTTAGCGTCCATCACCTCGCATCCCAATTCCCAAAGGCGATATTGCTTACGTTACGCACGCTGTACTAGTGCCTTCCCCAGAGTGACATTCGTCGTTCACGTCATGTCGATACTGTACGTTAAGAATTAACATGGAAATGTCGTCTCCATTTCTCAACCAGTACGAGTAAGTAGCAGAAAGCCGAATCGACCAAGGGCCGCAAGGGCCTGCGACAGATGCAGGCTTAAGAAGTACCACTGCGATGAGATGACACCTTGCTGCCACTGCAAAAGTATGATGACATCTGGAATCAATGAACTATGTAAATATGTCTAGAGCACGCCTTGGACTGTATCTATTCCGATGGTCAAATCATCCGGATCGATGGAGGAGTATGTGACGCGAGGTTCGCACCGTTGTCTATAGGGGACATATTAGGGCTAATACTGCTCTCTAGCTATGTTCGTGAACTTCAAAAATGTGTTGAGCTGAGAGCTCGGGTCAACCCATCTGTCAGCGATTCAACGGCCCTTACGAGTAGTAATGGCGGTTCTCGCGTCGGCTTTGATATGGACACGGTGCGAACACAAGCAGCGCCAGACATGGTCCAAAGATCGGAACCATCCGGCGATACTGCGCATCCCGAAGCGCTCAGTACGCCGGTTAGTGCTGCAATTGACCCAGACGAATCGATGGAAGGCGAAGGGAGCGAGGTAAACGACTACACCAAAGGCATTGAATTTCATAGAAGCACGTCGTCGGTAGCTTTTCTACGCTGCCTCGACAAGCGCTCTCACCGCGGACCCGTTTGGTCTCTTCAAGGCACCGCGGCTAGTGGTACGAAACGCAACACTTCGTTCATTTCCGCTCTCCACAATCCTGCCTTTACCAGCGAGGTATCAGTCACACCGCGCCGTGATGAACAGTTACAAAAGGAGGAACAAACCTACTCCCGTCAAGCACATATTTTCATCCAGGGATACTTTGAAACTCTCCATGTTATGACGCCTATCCTCGATAAGGAGGAGTTTTATTCACGCGCCCAAAGTCTTTGGAGAGATAATACCTCCATGGAGGATATCAGTTTCATGGCTCTGTATTTTAGCGTTCTATCCTTGGGTGCCCTGGTCCGTGCCTGGGATGAGGACTCGTTGGACGGCATGGGTCGGTTTGAGTGGAGTCGCAAACTCTTCAGTGAGGCCCAGAGATATTTAAATATGCGACAGTTTTCCAACGAGCTAGACACTGTTCGGTGTCTCCTGCTGATGGTCCGTGGGCCCTAATGGTGGCAGGAAGACCTGGCTTACGAAGGAGATAGGCGAAAGTCTGCCAAAATGAATTGAATCCACACAGTAGGCGCCGATGTTAGTAGGTTTGACAGAATTTTACTGACCAAGGCGGAAAAGTGGCATACATGTATATAGGACAAGCCGTTCGAACTTGTTTGTCGGCGGGCTTCAACCGTGAAACACCCAATCAGCCTGAGAAGCAGGCGAAGGCCATCTCTAGAACTTGGTGGTATGGGACACTCTTTCTGAAGGGTTTATTGCTAACGCTAATTTCCGGCTTAGGGGTCTGTTTTCTATGGATATGTGAGTTATCCGTCAATTACATCACGCAGAGCTAAGGGATCACAAGCCTGGTGAGCCTTTCTCTTGGGCGACCAGATACACTAGGTCTAGATACATATCATAACAGGCGCTTGCCCCCAATGGATTCTTCCGAAGTAGCTATCATTCCGTCCATGATTGAATTTTGCCGCATCGTGCGCAAACTGGTGGTTGACGTCTACCATTCCCCTCAAAGTTTGCAAGGAAAATATGAAAATGCGTTTGCAATCGAGCAAGAAATGAATTTGTGGGTTTCTATCTTGCCTGATAATATTCGGCCGTGTCTATCTCAGGCCGGTGCATCCATAGGGAAGCTCAAGGAACCGAATTGGTCAAGAAGGCATAGACTCGTCCTCACCATCCGTAAGCTCAAGAAGACGCTTATTTTGCTTGTGAAGCTGACAAGTTATCCAAAGGATACCACAATGTGAGGATGCTCTTGTTTCGCCCGTTTCTAATGTACTCTGTTAGGAACGGCTCTAGGTCTCCCATCGGAGTCAAGCATGGAATTTTGAAGTGCATCGAGTTGGCACAGGCAACTATCCAAACCGTTTACGACGTGTACAGGACTCAGACATATTTCCGCTCCTGGTAATATAATGCATCCGCATCCATCCTTCCCTACAATGTTGTAATAAGCGCTGATATAGTCTATTGCAGGTGGTGGAACACGACCTACGTTATGTTCGCGGGAACGCTTCTCCTTCTGCTCGTGAATACCCCAACCGCTCTGCCACAAAGAGATTCTATGCTCGATTCGGTGGACATGGCGGTGAATGTCCTTGAGGCCACGGACGAGTCGGTGGTGGCAAAGAGATCAGCCGAAATTCTCACGGCCCATCTCAACGTTGTCCGGGAGGCCATGTTCGATCCTCGTGTTTCGGCCTCGACCATGAACAAGACTCCTCAAGCGCTTCAATCCCGGGTACGTGATCGATTCAGCTTGACGCCACCCCACGCTTATGGTCCTCCACTGATATATCGCAGGGACTTTCACCTGACTACAATTATTCGCTTTTTGACGGGATGATGAATATCTTCGAGGACATGGAAGGGTGGTCTAGCGGGTTCTACACCAGTCAAGGACAGTGAAAAGTGGACCTTGGCGCAAGACTGGAGACTTTCTATACTCGGCGCTTTCGTAGGACAGTCATGCGCCGAGGGGGAAAAGGAAAAAGAAAGAAGTCATTAAATTCACAAAGAACGGCGACTCTATCTCACACAATCTCTTCTGTCTTAGAGTTCGGACGTGCGTCTGGCCATCCAGCTTGAGAAATCACGGCGCTTGCACGAAGGATGCATCTGGCGAGAGTCTGAATAGCCGATCTCTACAGCCAGCTTGAGAATGTCACCTATCACAGATCACGTCCCAACATGCAGGGCTCTTGTTTTTGCTTCTCGCACGCTGCAAGTTTCTCCCCGTAGCTGAAGAATCCCCTTCCCTAATGACAACAATATTAACTATAGCTTCCACATCAAGTTCCTTGTTATGGTATCAAGGTAGCAAGTTTATCGGATCCTAAATCTAAGCCACCAAAAGAGAGGGAGTTGTTTCCGGAGCGCAGGAAAACGGGTGCGATTGTAGCGGGATCGGGTTTGCTTTGTCGTGTGGCCAGGAGTTGGCGCTGTAACTGCTGTGAAACTCATAGTTGCTATGTTCTTGACCTCCTTTGGTTACTTTAATGATGAGCGCAGCCATTGAGAGCTCGATATGGAGTTTAACGAGCTGCGGGATAATATATCATGTTAGTATCATGTAGTGGATTGGAACGGAGACAGAGAAAAGGGAAGATGTACGTAGATGATAGGGTAGAAGGCGTCGAAGACGATAGAGCCATTTTCAAGAGATAGAGACTCTAAGCCTATAAGCAGAACCTAAGATGGTGTCAGCGAAGAACTTAGGGGGGCGGGAAGTGTGGAGTGCATACATCCATGAGTACAGAAACTACCATTAGGCAAGCATTCCAGCGGACAAGGGGTTTGTATTTGAGGAGGCCGTGATAATTGATAAGGCGTTGTTGGACGACAGACAGAAAGTACCAGTTCAACGCCATATCGACCAAGAGAAGAATGCCTTTCCACGTGCGGTCCCAATATTTGTTGATCACAACGAAGCTATGATGCGTGTCAGCGATTGGCCAGGATGTAGGGAGAATAGGAAAGTGTGCTTACATTGGAATTGGAGGTGGTTCTAGGCATGCTGGTATCCAGATAATGTAGACTGCCCTTATATGAGCTGAAGCGCCGCAGGATATTTAGAAAGGTATAGTTGTACCTGAAATATTAATAAGGGTTATTAAAACCGCCGTCCCAATCTAAGTAGATAGTAATTAGCGCAAAAGAATATTATTAGAGGGAGATAGTATCGACCTTCAACTTCTTAATAAATCTTTGATTAATCGCTACAATGCCGCAACGATTGATAAGGATCTGAAAGTAAAACTGAATCTCAACTACCCAAAAGCTAGTTAAAAACATGAAGAAAAGGAGCCTAGGAAGGAATTAGCGACGTCCGATCAGGAGCAAGACAGAAGACTTACGATTGAGAAATGATTTTATTAATCGCAAGCCACGATAAGATTCCCATAAAGAGGTTGGCCGCGATCTCTCCCCAGACCATATAGACAAAGACATTGCGACTTGGGTTTCTGCAGTGCTTTGTCTGCCGTACCGCGTTCGTAACAGTCCATAATCCAAACCCTATAGCAAATCCAGCAGCGAAGCTTGAAAGCCGGGCATCTAGAAAGGATACTTGGTCCACCATGTGTATTATTTTGCGGAAATCGGACTTACAACAAGTGGGGACGTTGCTTCTTCATATGCATCACTACAACTGAGTCAATAATCTACAAGGATACAGACAATACAGCAGAAATCTCGGCCAAGATAGAACAAATGCTTAAGCGCAAACTTTCATTGCAAGCGACTAAGTTTAATAGGCAGAGCACGGTTGCCTAGGCCCCTATAGAAAATGCTTATAAGGGCACATGTGCATACCTTATCCCAACCTTATACAGGCTAATGAGAAGAATTCTATGTTATCTTCTAGATAATGAGCAATTAACTTGCGGGGCTACTCCCACTGTGACTTTGCCTAGAATAAATACTAAGGCACGTGAAGCTACTACAAGTCTTATATAGTAGAAGCGATTGAGATTAACTTTCAATTCTACTATAGAACGTAAAATTTATTAAAACGGCTAGTACTTTGCGACAATACGTAGTCTGAACAAAACTCGCAAGGCAGAAACGTTCTAAGATATTGTTTCCCGGAGATCACGTGTTTCAGATATTGAAACCATGGCACCGAATATATCTTCATTTTGTCTCTCGCATGGTATGGAATTGTCTTGTATGCGCAAAGCAAGCCACGCAAGCCTCATGCATCCAAAATAGCCTATTTTGTATAGCATTCGGGCCGTTTACGATGCCTCCCACTCTGTATATAAAACCTACTAGTCGGCCTCTCTTCTAGACGGCCAGTACTCACAATTCACTCATTTTATGCATATGCAATTTCCACTAGTTCGAAGCTCAATAGATATACTAGTATTTAGGATTCTTTGCGTCTATCGTAGGGAATCTGAGGTTCACTACTTCGTAAACACTAAGGATATAACTCACCACTAGAAGCGCTATAATAGTTATTATATACAATATATACTTTAGATATAACTTAGTAGTATAGAGGAGGCGGTGAAAAGTATTAATAATACAGGGTCTAAGCCTGTAAAGTCCTGCGTGGGTAGACGCGGCGGTATAGGGGTTTTAGCTTAGTAAGTATTAAACTTTACTCTAATAGTATTAAGAAAGCAGCCGCTAGTAAAGCTTAGATAGTATTAGTAATATAAAACTATTCTATAATAAGTATATTATATTTAGTAACTATACTATATATAGGCTTATAAAAGTAATTTTTTTTATAAATTAAAACTTATATATTTTTTATCTTTTCTTATTTATTATTAAGTTTATATTAGTATAATTAATTATACTAGTATATAGAGTTATTAATCCTTATTAACTAATCTATTATTTTCTACTAGTAGTTTTTACTTAGTTTAAATATATATAAGTTTATTAATATTAGATTTAATTAAATTATTAATAGTTAATAACTAAGAGAGTAGTTCTTATAATTAGAATAGACTATTTAAACTAATTCTAAATAGACTTAGTTTTAGTATAAGTTACTAGTTTTTAATTAACTAAGATAGTATAGTTTAATATATAAAATAATTAATAAATAAAATACTAGATATTAATATTATAATACTAAGTTAATTTTAAAATTATTAACTTAGTAGATTATATTTAATTATAGATTAAAACTAATATTAATATTAGTTTACTAGTTTACTCTCTATTTTATATCTTTATTTATTAGTCTTCTTTTTATTCTTTCTTTATATTCTTATTCTTATTATTTTATTTAATTTATTTAATTTCTTTTAAGTTTATTTAATTTATATTAATAAAGTACTTAAGAGTATTATAGATCTTACTTTTTATTATAATATTAATAGAGTTAGTTTTACTAATAATCTATTTAATCTCTACTATCTCTCTTCTCTTATATACTTAGTATAAATATATAATATTAATTATTAAATATTTCTTTTATATAGTACTAAGCTTAACTAGATAATTATAAAGTAATTTAAAGTTTATATATATAATTAATAGAATTATTATTAATAGTACTTTATTAAAGATTAACTTAATAATAACTATAATATTAAACTTATATACTAGTTTATATAACTTTATTACTAGAATACTTTTTATAATTCTTTTATACTTAGTTAATAATTAGTAAAGAATATTTACTTTACTAGTAGTATTTATAAATATAATAATATATTTAATTTATAATAATAAATCTACTAAGTTTATAAAAGAAGTATTTATAAAAGTAATTAATTATAAAGATTTTAAATTAAGTTTTATAAATTTAAAACCTTTAGTTAAGTTATTAATCTATTATTATAAATATTAGTTTAAGATTTTTATATTAGTTTCCTTAGAGTTAAATATCTAGATAATAAATAATAAATTAAAAATAACTTTTAGTTAATATATAAAGGTAATATAAATACTATAAGCTCTCTAGACTATATATTAATCTTTAAATATTAGAGTCTAGTATATTATACTTCTAAAGCTTATTAATATAATAGGTTTAATAACTTTAATAATACTAAGATTCTAGTACTAGTATTATTATATAAGAGTAATTCTATCTAGTATTATATAAATAGTTCTATTATTAAATTTAAAAAGATTATTTAAGATTAGTTCTTTATATTCTTTAGTTAAGAATTTAACTTTATAAAGTTCTTCTTTCTTTAATATAGTAAACTCTTTATTCTTTAGAAATAATATATTATTAGTTTATAAGTTAATAATTCTAACTAGTAGTATAAAAATACTATAAAGTAGATATAAGTTATATAAAGACTATTCTATATTTATTTTAGTAATATAATAAAAGTAGTATATTTTATACTAGTAGTTCTTAACTTCTAGAACTTTATATAATAGTCTTATAACTTTTAGAATATAATCCTTAGTAAGTCTAAGTTTAATTTATAACTTTAATAATAAATATATATAGAACTTATAAACTAGTATAGTTATTACTTATATATAAACTTATAAGATATTATATAAGTATAAATAAGTATATTTATTTCTTAGAAAAGCTATAAGGTATAAAAGTATTTATTAGTTAATTTATTATATTATTAGTAATTTTATTAAAATAAACTATTTCTTTATATTATTATATATTTAAATAACTAAGTATAATTTCTTAAATACTTAAAGAGTACCTAGATATTTAACTTTATTAATAAAATAAAAGTTAAAAAGATATATATTTAGAGAAATATTCTTTAGTTTAATAATCTTAAAGACTCCTTTTTCTAAAAGTTTAATAATCTCTTTTTTTTATAATATTATAAATTAAAACTCTTATAGGTTATTATTATTTTAAATAAAGATAGAAATATTTACTATAACTATTAATAATAAATACTTTTATAAGTAACTATAGTTTTATTATAATAGTTATTTTTAATTTCCTCTATTAGATAAATTAAATAGATTTAAATTATTTAGTTATACTATTAAAGTAATTTTATTTTATATAATTTTATTTAAGTTATTTTTATTTAAATTATTTCTATTAGAGATATTTTCTTTTAAGATATTTTCTTTTAAAATATTTTCTTTTAAGATATTTTAGTTTAAAGTATTTTTATTAATTAAAGGTATTTTATCTAAGGTATTTCTACTAATTAAAAGTATTTCTTTAAAGATAATTTAAAGTTCTTCTAATTAATAATAAGACTTTACTATTATTAATTAAAATAGTATTAGTTTATATAGTAACTAGAGTATATATATTTCTCTTTTAATAGTAAATAATATATATAACTCTTTTTAACTTCTAGTTTAATTTATATTCCTTTCTCTTTAAATTATAATAAATAAGTTTAATAATAGATTATAAATAGTAGTTATCTATAACTTATTATATATATTTAATATATTTATTACTTATTTTTCTACTTAGAGCTTTTAGACTTTACTTATAGTCTTCTTAATTACTATTATATACTAAGTAATAATAAAGAAGGGTATATTTAATTTTAATATTTATAGATAGACTCTAAAGACTAGAAGTATTAAAACTAGTTTATCTAAACTTATAGAATTATTAATTACTTTAAATACTATCTATAGTACTATTATCTTATTAAGATTAGATAATTTAAAGAAAATAATCTAATAAGTATATTTAATTAAACTATAATATCTCTTAATTATACTAATAGAGTTATATACTTTTATAAGTATTTCTTTTATATCTATATTTATTATAATTATATATTATCTAAATTCCTAGCTTATAAAGTTCTTACTAGTATTATAGATAATAATATTTAATAGTTTAAGATAT
>PDUO01000061.1:0-44980 GCA_003008705.1 Pezicula radicicola | reverse complement strand
TTATTTATTTATTTAAAAATATATTCTTTTATTAATAATATATAATACTAAATTATTATTAATATATATAATATTAATAATAATTATATAATTAAAATTAATATTATCTTAAAAGATAAAATAAAATCTACTAAGTAATTTCTTATATCTTTAATAATAGTAATAAAACTTAATAAAGTATTTTAAAATTTTCTTTTTAATATTATAATTAGTATATTTAAATAATCTTTAAAGTTATTTAATAATTAAATATTTAAATCTATAATATAATTATTTTAATTTAATAATAGTTAAATAATATAAGTTCTAATTAATAAATTTAATAATAAAAGATTAAAGTACTAGTAGAGATTATTATAAGAGAAATAAGTATTTATAATATTTTACTATTAGTATTAATACCTTATTATTAACTAATAGATTATTAAAATTATTATAATAAACTTATATTTTATTTATATCTATTAAGTAAAGTAGAAATAAGGTATTAGCTTTAATAATATAGAATTTAACTTTATTAACTAGTATTATTAATTATATAAATCTAATAAATAAGGTTAATCTAATTTTAAATTATATATTTACTTAGTCTTTAATAAAAATATCTAGTTTAATAGTTCTATTAAGTATCTAAAGGGTATAAAACTATCTATATCTATTTATTAATTATTCTAAGACTTTTATATTAATTATAATACTTATAAATAATATAAAGGTATATTTAAAAGTATTTAATTTATATATAAAAGGATTATTATCTTTATTTCTCTAAGTAGTTTTAGAAAATAATTCTTCTTTATTATTTATTTAATTTTCTTTATTAAATAAATTAAATTAATTTTCTAAGGTAGTCTAAAGAAATAAATTAAGTTTAATAGAATAAAAGAAGACTTTATCTACTAGAATTAAAGCTATTAATATTATATCTTTTAATTTAAGATTACTAATTATAATATAATATAAACTTATAAAGTAAATATCTAAAGAGATATTAGATTTATTATTATAGTTTATTTTAATATTAAGATTATTAGTACTAGTTTTAGATTCTTCTTTTTCTTTTATATCTTTCTTAAATTTAATAAGATATTAATAGAATATTTATTATAATTATAATAGTTTTTTTTATTTTTATTTATCTTTAGTTTTATTTTTTTCTTTTATAAGATATTTTTAAAAATAATAGTTTTTCTTTTTATAGATAAAGTATTTTTATATTTATTTAAATTATTTATATCTAGTTCTTTTATAATTATTATAAGTTTAATTAATATAACTATTATTCTAATAATACTAATAATCTATAAAAAAAATATTAATAAATATTAATTACTCTTTTTTATATATAATAATAAAAGATTTAAGTTTATTTAATAAATCTTTAATAAATATTAATAGATTAAAGATAATATTTTAATAAACTAGTATTCTTTAGTATATTATAATAAGTTTATTATAAAAGAAACTATTATTATATAAATCTAATTATAATTTATATTATAAGCTTTAAAGCTTATTAACTAAGAGTTATAAAGTTTCTTTTATTAACTTTTTAATATTCTCTTATATAATTATATAAAGTAAGATTAAGTTTTAAATATTAAGATTCTTTTTATAATAACTAAGAYTTTTAAAGAAATTATAATAATAATTATAAATAAACTTAATTAACTTTTTATTAAGTTTATAATTATAGTAATTATTATAAATTAAATCTTTTAATATAATAAAAAATATTAGTTTATATCCCTTTAATAATAAACTAACTCTTATATAAATATTATAAAAATTATTAATTTAAAATTAAAACTATTATTATTATTATTATATTTTTAATTATTTATATATAATTTTATTACTATTATTAGCTTTCTTATATATATTTATAAATATACTAATAAGTTTTTTATATTTTAATAGTTTTAAAAGAGTATTATTTACTTATAAGAAAAAGAAAGAAAAAGAAAAAAAGTTAGTTTTAATTATTTATTATAACTTAAATAATCTATATATAATATTTTAAAGAGAGTTAGTTTTTTATTAATAAATATAAATAAATAGTTTTTAATAGTTTTAAGTTTTATTAGTTTATATAGTTTATTAATAATTTATAAATAATAATTAAGATAAAAGTATTTAAGATATATCTAGTATCTTAATTTATATATTTTTATTCTTATTATATTCTTATAAATAACTTTAATCTTTTTATTAGTTTACTTATATAATTCTTCTTCTTTTAAAATAATTATAAAAATATTAAAGATTAAAATATACTTATTATAAAGTAATATATAAACTTCTTATATAAATAATTATTTTTTAAGTATATTATTTATCTTAAAGTTAAATTATATAAAATCCTTCTTAGTCTATCTTTTAAAATTATATTAAAAGATTCTTTAAAAATAATAATTAATATTATTATTAATATTATAAGAGTAAGTCTTTATAATTATATACTTTTAAATCTCTTTTAATATTATTATCTTATTTATTAAATTAATTTTATTTTTTTAGTATTTAATCTTTTATTTTTATTTTTATTTTTTATTTATTATTATTTATAAAGATAAAATAATTAATATTTAATATATTTTAAAATTATTATTATCTTTTAAAAGATTAAATAACTTTCTAATTTATATATCTATTAATTAGTATTAGTATAATTACTTATACTAGTATATAAGATTATTAATCCTTATTAATTAATCTATTATATTCTATTAATAGTTCTTATTATATTTAAATATATATAAGTTTATTAATATTAGATTTAATTAAATTATTAATAACTAATAACTAAGAGAGTAGTTCTTATAATTAGAATAAACTATTTAAACTAATTCTAAATAAACTTAATTCTAGTATAGACTACTAGCTTCTAATTAGCTAGAGTAGTATAGTTTAATATATAAAATAACTAATAAATAAAATACTAAATATTAATATTATAATAGTTTATTTATTTATTTATTTTTAAAAGAAAAATTAATATATTTAATATTAAATAAAGTATTTATTATAATAGTAAGATAACTAAATAAATTAAGAGTAATTTTTATAAAATATATACTGAGCCTGCGAGAGTAGCTTCGCAGGAACACTTATATGCAAAGCATTGCTGAGAGTCCATCCGTAACAGCTTAAGTCAATTATGGACTGACTGGACGCGAGCGAAAAGATAGACGCAAGAATTATAAGAACGCAGCCCTGAAACTGATACATATTGACTATCTTCTATGCCCTGGGGCTGTGGAGAGCAAGAATGGTGGCTTGCGACTTTTAAACCTTGAAACAGTTCAAGCATTAATAAGTTTCCCAAAAACCTACGATCACGTGTGCGCTGAGCGTATTCATAACTTTGATATACAGTAGAATGGCTTTTAAACGCAATATTGCTATCCGAACCAGTGGCATCTGCCGAGTTTGAAATCCGTGCAAGTCTTAATACCGCTTGTGTCTACCGAGTTTACGGTAGACTTGGAACATGTGGAATACCCTGTACGCGATAGCTAGTTGGAAGGAAAGCTGTCAGTAGACCTAGCACCAGTGGGCCAATCCCGAGCTTTCGGTACCCATCCGAACTGCAACCCACGGTCCCCTCAATTGATCGGAGAACCCGAATTGGTACGCACGGCCAATGTTAGCTTTGGCCTGCAGCAGAAGAACATGCGGGGGTTCATGTTTGTACATCACCTAGGGTATCTCGCGACATTTCATAAAGTCAAACAATCCACTTCGTCTTCTAAAAGTCTGCCCAACAATCTTACTTTAGCTATCTGAAAGTTAGCCTTCTTCTGGAAAACAGCCATGAAAACGCTCGACCAATGCGCGAAGGACCTTCCGGTCACCGCTGAGCTCGACTATCCAAGGAATACAATGTTTGGAGGTCCGGGCGCCTCATGTACAGAACCCCCCCCGGCCGGATTATTCCTTGTCGGCTATATTAGTGATACTAAGATCTATCGCTGTTTTTTCGGCCTCGTGATATAAGCCCTACAACTACAGGCTCTATACCCTACAACTACAGGCTACATGCCCTATAATTATAGGCTACTTACCCTATAATTATAGTAGTTGTAAAATAATACAAATAGTACTATAGAGTACTATTTAAATTTTTATAGAACTCTATAGCCTATAGTTATAGAGTATTCAGCCTATAGTTATAGGGCATGTAGCCTATAATTATAGGGTACATAGCCTGTAATTATAGGCTGTACATATTACGGCTATAGGCTACATGCCCTGGTATACAGGTTGCTAAAGCAGCTGCGTTTCATTACCAGAATGGGCCTAGTTTTACCTCGCATTTCTATACGAAAAATACGAAAATTGACAAGGAATAATCCGGCGGGGGGGGGTTCTGTAGGCTAGAAGGCTGAAGTCTACAACTGCACTGTTCGGGGCACGATTCCTCCCCAAATTGATGGTACGTTGTATAGGATGATGCCTGACCCAGTCTGGGCACCTCTCTACGACGATGATGTCTTCATCAATGGCGATGGATGTGTCAATGTAGTCCGTATTCGAAACGGTCATGCTGATTTCAAATCCCGCTTTGTTCGAACTGAGAAGTTCTGCATCGAGAGAGCTGCTCGAAAATCAGTTTATGGGAAGTATCGGAATCACTATACCGACGATCCTCGCGTCAAGCATGCGGTTCATTCTACAGCAAACACCCATATCTTTTACTTTAACAAGCAACTGTTAGCATTGAAAGAGGACTCTAGACCCTATGCTCTGGACCCTGATACTCTAGAAACAAAAGGCTACTACGACTTTGACGGTCAATACACTGCCCCAACACATAGCGCTCATCCCAAGATCGACGCGACTACAGGCGAATATATCACAATGGGATATGAAGTTAAAGGCGATGCAACCACTGATATTGCATATTAGCTCTTTGACAAGAACGGGAAGAAGTTGGAGGAATGCTGGTTCAAGGCGCCTTACGCAGGGATGGCGCACGACATGGTCGCCACCGATAAATGGATTGTTCTTGCAATACCACCGCTGACAAGCGTGCCGGTTGACCTCCTCAAACAAGGGCATAAGAAGTTTGCTTGGGATGAGAACAAGCCGCTGGTATTAGGGATCTTACCACGTCGCAATCCGAAGCCTAAGGATGTGAGGTGGTACGAGTTCAAGAACGCGTTCTTCTCATACATTGGAAATGCATTTGATGGTGAAGATGGCTGTGTTTATCTTGACGGCCCCCTTACATATGGTAATCTGGTGTGTCTTGCACAATCGCCGACAGATGGCTTTCTTATCTCAGCTAACATATCCCTTTCATCCAGTTCTGGTTCTTCCCGCCCCTCAGTGGTGATCCAAAAGTCAATATCAACACCATGCGCTGCGAATACGTGCGCTGGAAGTTAGATCCCAGCGCAACGGATCGCCACGTTGAACCGCAAGTCCTCTCAACAGTCGCAGGCGAGATGCCCAGGATAGGCGATCGTTACGTCACGAAGCCGTGCAACACAATCTTCTTATCCATCTTCAATAAGGAAGCCGAGAGGGACGACGCTATAAACGCTGGGTCATACAACGCCGTTGCTGCAGCTGATGTGAACACCGGGAAATGGAAGTCCTGGTATTCCGGAGCCGACACCATAGTTAATGAAGTTGTTTTCGTGCCTCGAAGCCCGGACGGTAAGCATGTTTGCCTTTCTCCTTCCCATCCCCAATCCCGTCTAAGTTTTTGAACTAACTCTTCATTTCCCTCCTTCGACAGCTCCTGAAGCAGATGGATTTCTACTAACCTTCGTCAATCGTGTCGGTCCCTCCAACAATAACGCCTGCATCACCATCCTGGACACCCTCGACCTAGAAGCAGGGCCCGTTGCTATAATCGAACTGCCCTTCCGTCTCCGTGTCGGCGTACATGGATTATGGGTATCCGCAAGTGACCTCCCTGATCCGGATAGAGAATTGTGTGATATGCACGGTATTACGCCTGAGGTACGGAACGAGTTTGCGGATACAAAGATTAACCTTACCTTTGATAGTAAGAGGGTGGATAGGATTAACAAGGAGGTCTAGAGAAGGAAAAGGGCGGCAGGGATGGCTACCACGACGCCGAAAGGTGAAGTAAATGGCGCAGATATCTCCAAGCTTGATAACCGATGCTACTTTCCACTAAAGTCAGGGGAGCGACAAATGGAATTACGAATGACACAACCCACTAGCGAAGGGCAGGGGTAAGAGCTTTTAGGTACCTTCAACCTTCCTTTCCACTCTTCCTCTCTCGAGTTTCCCGCTTTCCTTTCCCATCTCCTTTGAACAATAGAATATTCGACCTGACACCGTGGCTTAGCGTGGCCCGGCTAGACATATTCTTATCGCACCATTTCAGCAAATTTGGCGATGGATAGACACGGACCTGGTCTGAGGAAGGACGAGAGGAGACTAATGAAAGCCCCGACCCTAGTGCAACAAATTGACAAAATAATAAAGCAATTAAATTAATCCATCTGCCTACTAACTACTTATCTAGCAATAAATTTAACCTAGCACTTAGCCAAAGAATGATAAAATAGTTTCTTTTCCTCTATTCTGCTTAGTTAATTAATACGTGCGAATGTCTTCTGCATGGATTGTAAGATGGAGAAAGTGTTGACGAAGTTGGTCTCGTCTCCCTTGGAATCTAAGCACTAATGTAGAGGGGAAAAGAGAAGCTTGATCGATAGCAAATTATTGGCCTCTAGTAGATCTATACGGGCTCAAGCCAGGATCAGCTCGACTAGCGCTCTCCTTAACCCGCTCCTCGTAGTAAACATTTCCCAACCATTGCGAATTATAGACATTTAATACAATCTTCTTCATTTTCTTATCCTGCACTTCGTAGCTTGTCTAAGTCGTAAGCTTAACCACATCACCGGGCGTGACATGGAAATCGCCAACTGTCTTCGTCACCTCCTTAAATTTAAAATAGGTTTCCATGATCAAGAAGATCCATTTTCCATCGATGGCGACGACCACGGGGACGACAGTCTCGTCGGCGGCGGCGAAGAAAACTTCGTAATGGGCGACAATTTCTTCCAGGCCGTGAAGGGTAGGGGTGTCCGCGACGTGGAGCGTGAGCTAGATATCGGGCGCATAGAAGGAATGCTGTTTAGAGTTGTCCTGGGCGTTGAAAGCATGGATGTATTCTAGGAATTCGGCGCGGGTGAGGTTTGTCATTCTGATCGATGGTGGTGTCAGTAAATGCGGGCGACGTCGGATTTACAATAAGAGAAGAGGTTGTCAACATGTTGGGACGATTTATGTCTTACTGTCGGTATATCCGATCACGTACCAGGGTCATGCAAGAGTCCAGAACCCTTCCGAGCCAACATCTTGTTATACTTCATCATAGTAGGATTGCTCATCACCCTCACTCTCGACCCCGATCTTCACCCTTTTAACACCTGAATTTTTTCTTTCTAATCTGTATCCACCTCCACTTCCTCTAGCTTTATTGTATTTTAAGTTGAACTAGCGATAAAGGTCTAAAAGAGTTTCCTTAAAGATGAGAAATCTCTAGGTCGTTTCCGTGGAAGGCCCCATCGGAAGAGAGGTATACCACTGATAATGTATCTGTTAAGAAAAAGCGGCCATCTCTCCTAGGTATGGAATACAGGAAGGCTTGAAGATGAAGATAAAGAAGATACTATGGAAAATTCTGCCAATGACCTGTCTATATTAGAATTAGTTCCCGGTGGTTATCAAGACGACAACACGTAGAATCCTCCCGTAGAAGAACCCAAGTAACTATCATCCGTCGCCACCACCTCGCTACTTTAGTTCAACACCTTATTAATTAATTCTAATTTGGCATTCGACGAAATTGTTGTGCGAAGACTTATATCTAGGTAATATGATGTCGTTCTAATGGCTTCGCGAGGGAGTACGCTGAATGAGTAGCATTCCGCTGTAAAGGCTTGGGTTGTAGGCGTAGGAATGAGCTTGGAGATGCTGAGTTGGCATCGTAGGTATCATAGCCGTGACGATGGATTTTGAGATGAGCTTGGGAATGGCAATTTAGTAGTCCCTGTTGTTACCGAGAATTAGAAATGCAGAATTTGCATGACGTAGTTGTGCTAGCGATGACCCAACTGCCCTTGTGTACTTGCATCCAGGCTCAGGTGACTTATGAAGCTGTGTATAAACTCGAACCGGGAGATAATGTAGAAACTGGCCGGGCAACATCTCATGGACCCCTCATATCTGGCCGAAGTGCAGAAAGCAGATACCTGCAGAACCGTTTACACTGTAATCTGGATGAATTGTTCGTCTTCATGGCGCTGAGATATATTGAGATGTGCCAGTTTCTCTGAGTTAACTCACAACAAGGGTTCCCAGAGACTTTAGAATAGGCTGTCGTTCAGGAAGAAGATATATTTGATATAAAAGCTTTCGGAGGTCTAGCTTGGAAGTTCCCTACCATCTTCTAAACAATCCTTGCTTACCATCAATGCTTTCCAGGTTTTTAGTAGCAGTTACAATACTCCACAGCGATACTACATCAACCCCAGGTCCATAACATAGTACACTACACACCTCTTAGGAAGTTCATCTCCATTAATATAACTCTTAGGTATGCTTACCATTCCTATATTTCTTGGTTTCATGTTCTACTTTTCTTCTATCTTTCTTCTATCTTCGAATCTATTAGAGTTCTAGATATACAGCTTTCAACTACTACACCACGACTTTGGGAAGTTTACTACACTTTAGACTACACCTAGGGATGTTTACCATTTTCGAATATACCAGCTACTTTTTATCTTACTACGTATAACTTAGTTCTTGTGTTTCTTTTAGGGGTTCTCTTAATCATAGGGGCTACTCTTAATACTATACCATGGTTGCGATTTCTTACCCGTGGCTAATCGCGTAGCGCCTTAGTGCCACAACATACACCACCTAGGCAGAAATTAAATATTATGTCGGCTTTCGTATAAGTAACAGTCTATGGAGTTTAGCTGGTGGCTAGACAATTCAAGGACGAAGTGGACAATAGGAGGCTGTAGGAATCAGCAGCTCTAAGCTCTATATAGCTCAACGTTTCTGCATAATATAAAGTTACTTTATCTTGCTGGATTGGGGCACCTCTCAGGAGAGTTGGAACATATCAACCGTCTAGCCCGCGGAGGTGTTGAGCGTTCGTTCGCCTTGACAGAGGGGAGCTAACAAAAAAACAAAAAAAAAAACTAGTTGAAAGCTAATTAGATTGCTTAGCATTTGGGGCAGGATCAGGCTGGACGCGGCCAAGTCTAACCTTGTTAGTTACAGTGCAGGGTGATGCTAAAACACTGTGGTCTTATGGGCTCTTGTTTATTCCTCGTTTTCTTCTTCTGTTTCTTGACGAAAGACCTTGTTGTATACCTGAACCTGTATAGCGCCTCAGAGCCACCTTAGTCGGGATCTGAGGTCGAATACCTTGTTAGATTTGATTCAGCTTTTGGTGACCCTCTAGCATTAATCTTCTAGCAATATAGCTGCATAATCGTGGCCGATAGCCAACACCGATTAGCAGTATACACCGGTCTCATTTTACCGATTGCTTTAAACCTGCCGTCGTGGTTGATCAACTACACAGCAGTGCTATAGCTTGCGTCCTTAGGTCTTGTTGTTTTAGGAGATGTCTCTTGAGTTGCTTGGTCACCAGCTTCAGAGGCGAATATCTCCTTCGGCTTCCTCTTATTTCAATCACTAGAGTAGGGGATAATAGGGACACTTAGATTCTGCATCTACTCCTATACGTACTACTTGTTCGTATTGGCAACAGTAGAAGCAACGTACTAATTAAAATAAGGCACTATATATAGACCTAGTACAACCAAAGTCTCTGCATTACCTCCAGCACAATCCTCTCGAAGCCACGTAGAAAACAGGAGTAAAGTTCCCATAGATCACTCGGGGCCTGGACTTAATCGACAAGAAACTCGATATATACATGACCATCCGCATCCCCATCATGGTCACTGTCTTGACTTGTTCTTGTTGATGTAGGGACCAAAGGTAGGAGTTGTCGCTCATCAAGGAAAGCGATGAAGTTCTTCTAGCGTTTCAGGTTGGAGATGATTTGTTTCCGAGTCTGATGGATTAAGTTAGTGGCTCGAGTAAAGGTGTTTTTAAGATACTGGATTTCGCTTGATAATGACTGTAAGAGGGAGGAGTAGGTCTGCCTCTGTGTCCGAACCACTTGCTGATTGTCGACTACCACTTTATTCTTGATCTTGCATGCTCCCAGAGCAGCCGTCAAATTAGCTAGTAAACCAAGTGCTCGCGAAGAGATTGTAATCAGAAGATTTGACTAGTCTAACAGAGCGTCAAGCTTCATAGCTGCTGAGAGTGCCAAGCAGGACACAGCTACACGAAGCTTTTGAATACCATGATGGGAATGATTAGAAACATAATCGAGCGTTTCTCCAACGAGGGGTATGGATCTTTGACTTGGCCCCTTGTACTTTCGATTTCAATATATGCTTTTAATCGTGGTATTGTTCTATTACCTAGTTTCGAATCGTAGTATGTGAAGAAGGGAGCCAGGTATCAATATCGCTATTGAGATATACCAGGAAAGCTCGGAATTCAGGAACAGAAACAAGTCGTAAAGCCAAAGTACATGCTACAAGAACATTTACGCAAAGTTTCTTAAGTATATTAGGCTCAATAGATGTACCTTTGCCATACTACTCCAGCTATACCCCTATCTTAGCATCGCCTAGCATTCGTGTTTCTAGCAGCATTAGTATTTTGATTTATACGGCAAAGTTACATGATTACCGGTTCCCCCTTACCTATAGAGGAGTTCCAGAGCCTCCGTGACTTTGGCCGTGTCAGCATTAATCGGCCATCTAGATTCGACGGCCTTTCTAGAGACTAAGAGGTTCGACTTCGTTGTAGTTAGAGGTGGAACTTCGGGCGTCGTGGTTGCAACTCGACTTACCGAAAACCCAAAGGTTAAGATTCTAGTGCTTGAAGCTGGATCAAACCATCTTGAGGATCCTAGGATCGTGACTCCAGGTCTCGCAGCTAGTCTGTACGAAGACCTAGAATTCAATTGGTGCTTCATGAGCACACCTCAGGTATGAAGGTATGCCCTACGTGACGCCTTGCTCACGAGACCGCAGAAGCATTTGAAAGGACAGCAGCTCGCTCAACCAAAGGGACGAACATTAGGTAGATCCACAGCCATCAATTTAGGAATGGTAATCTATCCCAAATCCGGATTCGACGCATGGGAGAAGCTGGGGAACACAGGCTGGAATTGGGAGACTATATCCTTGTATTTCCGCAAGTTCTCTACGTTAACTAAGCCATCAAAGGAATCTTAGGATAACCTTGCGTTGAGCTATATCGATAGTAAACTCTTAGGAACTAATAGACCTATTCAGTTGTTATTTGGAGAGAGTGATGCTTATACTCCGTTCAACAAGGCGTGGCCTAAGACTTTCCAGAATCTGAAACATAAGCTTACCGGCGATCCTGCATCCGGTGTGGCTAATAGTGCTTTCACAAAACCAGGTATCGTCAATCCAGTGACAAAAGCTCGAAGTCATGCTACGTCTAAGTACCTTACGCTTGAAGTTGTTGCTCGTCTAAATCTGTATATTCTGACCGAGGTGTTAGTAAAGAAGCTTATCCTGAAAAAGGGCAAAGACGGTAGCATTCGAGCTAAAGGTGTCGCTGTTACAACAAAAGATAGTGTTGAGCGAGATATCTTGGCCGCTAAAGAAGTCATTCTTACAGCCGGAACAATTAAAACACTATAACTGCTTGAGCTATCTAGTGCTCCGGGAAGGTATTATTAAATTCACTACTAATACTAAGATACTTAAGGCTATCCTAAAGGAGAAAATTAAGACCTAACTCTTTTATATATAAAAGGATAGGAGTAGAGGGATTAGAGAAGAGAAAATAATATCTTAGAAGTATAGTATATTTTATTATAAAAGTATATATTTATAGTTTAGGGTAAAAGCTTAGAAAAATATTAAAGAAGTTTTAAGTCTTAAATTTATAACTTATAAGTATTAAATTATTAGATAATTTAATTTAATTTTTAATTACTCTAGTTAATTATTTAAGGCCTAGTACTATATAGAGGGCTAATAGAGGTTTAATATTATTTTCTCTTCTTTAATCCCTCTACTTCTATCCTTATATATAAAAGAGATAAGCCTTAAGTATCTTAGTATTAGTAGTAAATTTACTAATACCTTCCTAGAGCTTCTTAATAGCTATCTAGTCCTTGTTAAAGTCGAAGCGGAACAGGGACTCCTTATCGAGGTATGATTTCTTCTCAATATTAAGGTTGGCGGTGTCGGCTGCATCAAGCTTCTTAGAGACGGCATTGGAAGAATCGAACAACTTCTCTAAAAGGTTGGGCTGCCTTGCTTAGCGAGAACCTATATTTTAAAAGAAAGGTACCGACTTACGGCAATAGTTAGGTAATCACAGCCGGCAAGCTAAGTGATCTCACTAATGTTTCGAAAAGAAGCGCCTATGACAATGGTCTCGTACCCAAAATTCTTGTAGTAGTTGAAGATGGCCTTGACGCTGGCAACACCTGGGTTCTCTTCCTTAGAGTAGTCCTTCTTTGTGGAGACCTTGTACCAGTCGAGAATACGGCCGACGAAAGGCGAGATGAGGAAGGCACCAGCTTTAGCAGCGCAGATAGCTTAGGGAAGGGAGAACACAGTGTTCCGAGTAGTCCAGTCCGTCCGTAATTAGGGGTCCCTACGGGACTAAGGGTAGTCCATACGGACTAGACCCACCAATAATACGGACTACTCAGCATCACGAACTGAATTATTGCCGTAATTGCACTAGCTGTATATATGGCCCCCTAAAAAAAACCCTTAACTTGCAGAAGATGAGACTATTCGTGCTACCACAGGGTAATTAGTAGCTTGATTATACTAATTGCATTGTTTCCAATAAAGAGACAAGGTCCTCTACTTCGATATCTACAAAATTGATATTGTTCTTCCTCACCCAGGACTTCAAACACTTAACAATTATTTCTTCATTCACACTAATCCCATCTAACCAGCAGAAGTAGGAAACCCACACCCTGGCACCTCACACGCATTCAACCTCAACTCGGCACTCCCAATATCAGCCTCGAAATACAGCTCACTCGTCTTCGGCGGCCTCTGCACCTTCACCGTCCTTGCATTCCTCTCAACCTCCTCGAAATCCTCCCCACTAATCTGCACTCGCGCCCCGAACCCCGAATACCCCGTCGCGATCCCGCCCCATTCGCCGGGGTACGTCAGTTGCATCTGCTGGGCAGATCCTGGAGTTAATTCGGTTCCTTGTACGTGCTTGCTGACGGTGAACCAGAGAGGATTGATTTTATAATACGGCTCTATCCTTGGCGGCAGCACTTCTACTGTAGTATTCCCATGTCTTGAGTCTGTGGTGATGAAATTATGCTGAATCCCGCTCCATTCATAGAATGCCCAGTATGGTTTTATCGTCGCGTTCACAGACTTGAACGCTTTGAGCGATGTTACGGCGCCGTGAACGAATGTCCCGCTTATCGAGCCTCGGGGTGCGGAGATGACCGAGGTACCATTCCGCAGAGAGAGCTTCTCGTACTGAAGCGGCATGCGGATATTAATATCCCCCACACCAGCGAAAGCCGAAAGACCTCCATCCGTATACGGCCCAGACGACCACCTCTTCGGCACAAGATCGATGTCAATGCTGCCGGTATTGGCAGTAAAAGATATCGTGCGGGGCAGCGACCAGTTCCCTACGATATCTCCGTGGGAAGAAGAGATGCTGATTTCATGCGCGACGAAATACCAGCTTTCGATGCCGGTGATGCTGCCGTGGATGGAGGAGAGAGTCATGTGGTAGCTTTCGAAATACAGGTCGGGCCAGATGGTTATGTCGAGGTTGCGTGTGGAGATGTTGGTGTGTCCGAATTGGAGGGCGTGTGGGCGGGTGAAGATTGTGATGTCGATGGTTATTGCGTCCGAAGGAGGATGATGGGAACTGGGACTGCTAGCTGAGGCGACGGAGACGGAAAAAGTATCGTTGCTAATTGAGATGAAGTCGAGTGCTTCTGAGCTGGATGAAGATAGGCGCACCAGTACTATGAAGCTGTGCGCCTGATTCGCCTTGCCGGCGGCAAACTTGAGACGGCCACTTACACTTATCCCTCCGGGAAAGTCGAGGGAGTTGACGTTCTCATGGATCGTCAGGTGATCGTCAAATCTGTTGAGGTTGATGTCGAAGCCAAAAGTTTTGGAGAGGATAAATTCGTCATTTGTTTGAACTTTTGATAGAACATCTTGCTTTCCGTGCAAGAAGATGATGGGAAGTTGGAATATTCGAGATACCACCAGTTGAGCCAATTCTGCCAACAGGATACAAGTCCAGAAGCAAATGCGATAGGAAGCCATGCTTAGAAAATCACAATTTCAATCTTAACAATAGATAGATATTTAGGAAGGACGTGGACCATCTCATAAGATATAAACTGGATGTCGGTCTGCTGCCTGGCGATATACGTACAAATGAAGTTACAGGATGCTGCGCCGTATACCCCAAACGTGACCCCCCGCTCCGATACTCCTTATTCGCTTAAACTAGGTATAGGACAATCCCCCCCCCCGGCCGGAGTATTCCTAACGGCGTATACCGTGGTCGCTTAATACCCACTAGTAAGACTTCTTCTTTGTTATACCTGCTTCTAAGAAGTAAATATATTTATAATTTAATTAATTATATATTAGTATTATAGGTCTATAAGTTAATATAAGGGTTTATATAAATATAAGAGTCTTAGTTATTAGTTTATAATTTAGTTATATTCTTTAGATAGATAGTATAAAACTTTAAGAATATATTTTAACTTTATACTAATCTTAATTAGATAAGTATAAGACGCTTATAAACTATATATATATATAATATTACTATTATTAATAATTTCTCTTTTATAGTTTATAATATTATTAAACTATTAAATCTTTTTTRTAATAATTAAAGAAAATCTTTATAATATTAAAAGAATATTATTATAATATCTATATAAAAGAAAGTAAATAATTTAATTATATAAAAGAAAATTCTTTATTATTTAACTTAACTCTTTATTTAAATTATTAGATAATTTATATTAAGAAACTTTTTAAGTACTTTATTTAAAGTAGTTTTTATTATTATATCTATAAGATTATCTTATCTATTAATCTAGTAGATCTCTTAAAGTTCCTAGTATTTATAAGATTACTAAATTATTATAATATTAATTATTAAGTATTTTTCTTTTATAATTCTAAGTTTAACTAAATACTTATAAAGTAAATATAAATCTATATAAATAACTATTAATATTATTAGAAATTTAAGTTATTTAGTAATTATATAAATAGTTATATTAATAGTATAAGTTATATTATTTTTTATAACTATTTTATAAATTTTAAAAGTTAAAATACTATATATTATCTATTTACTCTTAGTTAAACTTTAATAAATTAAGTTACTTTTAATTTAGAATTAATCTTCTTTTATAGATTTATTAATTAGAATAATCTTATATTTAATCTAAGAACTTAAATCTTTATTATTAGTAAATAATTTATTTATAAAAATAAATAATTTAGTATTTATAAGATTAATTATAATATAATTAATATTATAATCTAAGTTTCTTATTTATTAGTTAATTTATTTATTTAGATTCTTAATATCTTTATTTATAGATTTCTAATATTAGACTATAATTAATAAATTAAATAATACTTCTAGTTAGTAAATTATAATAATATAAACTATATAGATATATTACTCTATATAGTCTTATTATATTATAACTAATTTAAGATTAATTAACTTAAGTTTCTTACTTTATTACTTTTAGTAGAGTTATAAAATATTATCTTATTAACTTAGAATATATTTATTAAATAAAAGTAGATTCTCTAAAGTAAGTTTCTCTTTTAGTTTAGTTAAAAATTTAGCTTTCTATAGTTCTTCTTCTTTTATAACTAAGAATTCCTTTATAGTAATAATTAAAGTATTATTTATTTATATTCTAACTATTCTAAAAGTATCTTTTATAATTATAACTAATAGATAAGAATTATATATTAAGGTAGTTATTAAAAGCTTCTTTTTATAATACTTATAGTAAGTTATCTACTAGTAAGTTCTTACTTCTAGGATTCTATATAATAGTTTTTATATAATTATTATTATTCTTTTAGAGTATAGATAGTTAATTTATTTTAGAGAATTAATAAAGATTAATTAATTTAAAGATATAATTAACTAGATATAAGCTTAAGTAATATCTCTAAGTTAAATAATAATATTCTTATTAAGAAGTTAAAAAAGACTTAGTACTAATACTATAAGTACTCTCTAGCTTATTCTTTAAATTATTAATAATTAAATAAGAATAACTTCTTTTCTAATATTATTATAAGCTTAAATAACTAGTCTTAATTTTTTATAAGAAGCTTTTATAACTTTATCTTTTATTTTATTAACTAGTCTAGAATTAAAGATATAAATACTATTATACTTTATAAAATTATATAATATAAATTTAAAAACTTTATTAGTAATTAAGTTATTAATCTCCTTTTTAGTTAATACCTTAAATAGTTCTCTTAAAGTAATAATTATACTCTTTTTTTATAGTTTAACTATAAGGTCTTAGTTAGTTTACTTCTTATAAGTTATAAATACTATTATTAGATTAATCTTATATTTTATAATATAAATAAATTAGTTATTAAAGTCTTTAATATTATTTAAGTAAGTTTTAATTTCCTTAATAAAATAATTTTACTTACTCTAGTATATATTAATAATAGTAATTCTTAGTTTATTTTAAACTCTTAGAGATTAGTCTTAGTCTTATTAAATAACTAGTAGTATATTATATTCTTTTACTAGTTATTTTATACTATCTAGGTTCTATTCTATAGTATTAGATTCTTATCTTTCTACTTCTTTATAGAATAGTTTAATAATAGTAGATTAAAAGTAGATAGATCCTTATAGTATAATAAGTATATATATTTTATTATTAATTATAATTAGTTTATATAGTTCTTTTTATATCTTATTCTCTCTCTAGATTTATATATTTAAATTAAGAGATAAATTAAGTATTATAAAAGTATTTAAATTATTTTATATTATAAGAGTATTTATAACTTAGTATTTTATATAAATCTAGTATACTTCTTTTATAACTTTATAAATTATATATATTCTTTTTATAATACTTAGAGTTAATAAGTCTAGTTTTATTATTTTAAGATATACTTTAAAAATAAAAAGTATAAGTATAATTCTATTTAGTTCTATTAAATTATTTATAGTCTTAAATACTATTTAAAAAACTATTTCTTTATTAATTATTTCTTTAGAAAGTTCTTTTATAATAATTTTATAAGTATAATATATAAGAATATAATATCTCTTTACTTTACTTATACTATAGTAGACTTTAATAAGTACCTTCTTAATACTAATTAATATTAATCTAGTATATTATCTAAATTTTATAAAAGTAAACTACTTCTTAGTATTATATATAAGGTAGTCTAATAGATCTTAATAGATATTAATTTATTTTATCTATAGTATCTCTTAGATATATTTTATTAAAATATCCTTAAAAAATCCTCTTTTATTAAATATAGTAGTTAAATCTATAAGGTATAGTATAGACTTCTTATTAAAGTATATAATATTAATAATAACTTTATAATTAAATTTATAATTATCTTTTAAAGTAAATTTAAATTATTTAGAGAGTAAACTATATATTTAGTACTTCTAGTAGAACTTTATAAGTTCTTTAATACTTTAGTAATTAAATTTCTAGTTAGCTTATTTAAGAATCTTAGTTAAATATTATATAAAAGAGTAACTAAATTATTAATAAAGTTATTATAATTCTAATTCTATAAGATAATTAAATACTAGTATCTTTTTAGATTATTATAAAAGTATAAATAGATATTCTTATTTCTATACTATAAGAATAATTTTATTATCTTAAATTAGAATATTCTTAAGGTTATTAAATTTAACTTATAATTTATTTATATCTTAAATATATAATAAGAATAGTATTTATACTATTATAATATAAAATATAATTATACTAATTAGTATTATAATATAAACTAAGTCTTTAGATACTATTTCTTTTTTATTAAATTAAATATTATAATCTTTAATTATAAATATATTAAGTTATATATAAGGATTTATCTTCTATAATATTATAAATTATAAGTAACCTATTATAGATATATCTACTACTTTTATATCTAGAATAATATCTTAATCTTTAGTTATAAATATATTAAGTTATATATAAGGATCTATCTTTTATAATATTATAAATTATAAGTAACCTATTATAGATATATCTACTACTTTTATATCTAGAATAATATCTTAGAATATTATTAAATAATAGTCTTTAAGTATAAATATAAAAGATTTATTTATTTTTAATAGTTTAATAAATATATTTCTTTAAGTAATTATATATTTTATAATTTAGTTATTAAGAATAATAAGAGTTTAAGTACTATTAATTTATTTATAAAATTAAATAAAGAATTAATAAGATTATAAATTAAGTTATAAAGTTAGAGATTAGTTAATAAGTAGATTATTAAAATCTTTAATCCCTTTATAGTTTATAAGAAAGTATTAAAAGTCTTTAAAATTAATATCTTACTCTACTATATATTATAATTATTATTAGAATCTTAAAAATAAGTTTTAATATTCCTCTTTTAGATGTTTTATTAACTAATATTTTAGTTTATTATAGATATAATATTTCTTTTATTTATAAGAATAGTTTTCTTTTTAAAAATTATCTTTATTATAGTCTCTTCTAAAACTACTTCTAAAATTTATTTTATAAGAGTTACCTTTAGAACTACCTTTATAGTTTCTTTTATAACTTCTTTAAAATCCTTCTTAGTCTCCTTCTCTACCTTATATAAATATTTAATTAATCTAGTATTAGTCTTAGACTTTAGGTATATTATAGTTATTATTATAGTTATTATATAAAACTATTTATTAATTAAATTATTAGTTCTTATATAAATAGATTACTATTCTTATAATAGTTTATAATTAAGTATAGACTTTTTTAAAGATATTTATAAATATATATAATATAAGGTTATACTCTTTAACTCTTTAGTATATTATAATAATTCTATTTTATAAACTATACTTTTATTAATATTAGTCTAAAAGTCTTTATTAAATCTAGTATATTTATATAAAAAGTAGTTTAAGATATTTAAATTATTCTTTTTTTAGGTTTTATATAATAATCTTTAAGAAAGTTATCTTTTTTTACTTTAAAAAATAAAGTTAATAGTTTTCTTTTATTTTAAAGTAAGTTTTTATAAGTTAAACTATTATTTTAAAGTTATAAAATTATTTTATAATCTTATTATAATAAAATTTACTAGCTTAGCTTTTAAGTATAATAAAGAATACTTTTAATAGTTTTTTTTTTAATTCTTACTTTTTATAATAAGTTATAAAAGATTTATAATTTAATATTAAGAATATTATATAATTTACTATTAAACTTCTTATCTTTATTATAAAGTTTAAAAAGGTTTATAAGAAGCTTTATAAGTAGTACTAGTATAGTAACTTTACTCTTAGTAATTAAGGTATTTTAACTACTAGTTATAGATTAATCTATAGATTAAAACTTTAAAAGTTCTTTATACTAAGGTTATATAAGTTTATCTTATATAATAGATTACTATTTTATAATAAGTATAGTTATATTACTTAGTAGTAATTCTAGTAATTCTAGTCTAATTAATTCTTTATAGAGATTAAACTAGAATTTATTTAATTTCTTTTAATTAGAAATCTCTTACTCTATCTACTTATATTAGTCCTCCTCTTAGAGTATATCTATTATTACTATAAGAAATCCCTTTTTATAGTCCTTTAAGATATATACTCCTTTATATTATAAGAGATCTTAGAAGTCTTATATAATATCTTAAGATACTATCTCTTATAGCTTAAGTATCTATTCTTTAAAATTAATCTATATATTTTCTTAGAGTATTTCTCTTTAGTATCTTTATAGCTTAAACTATATATATTTATTTAAAATAAAGTAATTAATTTATAGTTATTTATTTACTTTATTTATAAGATTAAATTTCTTTTTTTATTTTATAATATTAATATCTTCTCTTATAATAATCTCTACTAATAGTCTTATAATTATATAGTTATTATAGTATAACTAATATATAAATTTATAAATTATAACTTTTATAATATAACTATAGGGTTTTATAAGTAAGGTAGTAACTATTATAATATAACTATAAAGATTAGTTTTATAAAAAGAATTTAAATTATTAAATACTAGTTTAAAGTCTAACTATAGTACTAGCTTTAGAATAAGCCTTTAAAGAATAGTTCTTTAGTTCTTAGAAGAATAGTCCCTTAGTATATTTTCTTTAATAACTATAGATATACTTCCTTAGTTAAATATATTATAAATTATATTTCTTTTATTTAATCTTATTAATTTATAGTTTAATAATAAAGTTAACTACTAATTAGTATTAGTATTATAGATCTATAAGTTAATATAAGGGTTTATATAAATATAGAGGTCTTAGTTATTAGTTTATAATTTAGTTATATTCTCTAGATAGATAGTATAGAACTCTAAGGATATACCTCGACTTTGTACTAACTCTAATTAGATAAGTATAAGACGTCTATAAACTACGTATATACGTAATATTACTATTATTATAATAAGTTAATTATTAATTCTTATTCTTAGTACCCTCTTATAGAAACTACTATACCTTATTATATATATTTCTCTTTATACATTAATATCTCTTATTAATTCTAAAACCTAGTTGGGAACATGCAATCTCAAGTTGGCAATACGTTCACGATTCAACCTACAGTGTTTTCTTGGGACCCGAACTCTGCCGCCATCCAAATTGGATTCGGATTACGGTCGGATACACTATCAGGCTCCTCAGAGCGGCGAAGACGCTACGAGAATGGCCTGAGTTCGTGCGCGCCCTCTTGTCCACTGGTTTCTCCCCGAATTTCACGAGGTTCGATCTCAAGTCGAAGAAGCCAGAGGGACCATTCGACCAATCCACGAGAAGAGGAAGAAGGAGATTGCAGAGGCAGCTCGGGCGGGCAAGTCATCCCCGGCTACAGATGCCCTCGAATGGAGCGAGGAGATGGCAAAATGTATCGCAGCCAATGACGTAGTAGCTACGCAGTTGTCTCTTCCTTCGCGGCTATACATGCAACGACTGATTTGGTCACTCAAACCATCACGGATTTATTCAAGCACCCCAAGCTTATTGAGTCGTTGATGCAAGAAGTCATCAGTGTGATCACTGCAGGCGGCTGGCCTAAGATGGTGCTCTTCAACCTGAAATTAATGGACAGCGTGTCCAAAGAACCTCAGCGTCTGAAACCAATTGCCATTGGTAAGTGTGGAATAATGAGAATTGTCCTTCCCGAATAGCCCCATTTATTGCTAGGTGTCAAAAGGGAGGCAAAGGGCTAATTGGCTTTGTACAGTAACTATGAGATGCCTTGCTCTCGAGAAGAGGCAGCTCCAGGATGGAACCGAAATCCCGAAAAGAAATTCCTAACGCTACCTGCCAGCATGTTGCAAAATCCCAAAATTTATGTTGACCCACTGGTGCCAGCTTGTGGCTGCTAGTTCAGAACACATGAAATTTTGCTATGGCAAACACGCCTGTCCTGAGCTGTTCTTTGCAGCGAACGAAGCCAAGGTAATCTTGTCCATTATCATTATGCTACTTAAGTATGACTTCAAGCTGGCAGATAGTTGCACGGCCACCCCCTGGGTCGAGGGGTTTGCGCACAACATGGATAACTCGACGAGGCTTCTAATCCGCAGACGAAAGGAGGAGATCCAGCTCTAGGAATTTCGGGAGGAAGAGAGATGGAGCATGTAAGTACCAAAGTGGTCCACATGAACTAGATGATCAACTCGTCGCTTGGACGGACGATTAATATGTATGTATCGTAACAAGACCTATCACATGTAGTGATTCGCTATGGTAAACACCGCTATAAGAATTTGTAACGTGTAGACCTTATATCTATCTTAACAAATAGGGTAGGTGTGAGTGCCCATTAGACTCGCCAGAGTAGAATACGTCGGAAACATCTCCACATTGCCGTTGACCTGTGATATCCTAAAATCATCTAATACCACAATAGCATAGTCCTCACGAATTCATTTTCTATTAATTAATTTTCGCCTATACAACTATGATACACTATATAACATAATTAGGATCAATTACTATACATTGTATCAAGTAATGCACCAGTACCTCTGGGGATTTTACTTTCACGCCCTGACCATATCAATACGAATCGGCTCCACAACCGTCTAAATTCAACAATGAAAGGTGTCAAAACTACACGACGGTTCATCCATTTGTCTCAGCATGGCGCGGTCGTGGTATTTGTAATGCAAGCCCCGTATACTACTAACTTATCTTATATCATTACTTTCCATTTCAGCAAACTTTGGTATTGCTTCCGCAGACTCTCACCAACGTTCAATCGATATTCAGATGACTTTAAACGTGTCACTTGCCGAAAATGAGCATTACGCGCGTTATTCAGTTGCAAATCAAACCGGACACCAGCCCCGAAACTGTCAAAGACGTAAGGTGGCATTTTCTTGATTCCATTTCAGTCGGGAGCAGAACACTCGTTAATACGATTTCTTCCATCTTGCTTCCAGCATCCGCAGACTGAAAGAAGTTTGTCTTCATCCTAATTCACAGAAGCCTTACATCAAGTCTGTGATAGGTGGCGTGGATAACTCTCCCGAGGGGTTCCAGGTATAGTTCCTCCTTCTCCTAGCTCTCGCTCCTCTTTAAGATTCGTATACACTTGTCTTGTCTCAACAACCAATCTGCCCTCTTGCTTGCCTCTTTTCCCTCCTGGAGTTGAGTTATTTACGAGTTACTCACCCCCTGGCAGGATGGCGTAACTCATGGTTTCATTATAGAATTTGACAATGCCGCGGATAGAGACTACTACGCCCTCAAAGACCCTGCACATCTCGCTGTCATCGAGACTCTTGGGGCTTACCTTGAAAAGGTTCGGATCATTGATATTACCGATGGTGTATATTGAGATGGGCTGCTTTTATGTCGGTGTCAGATGCCAACGATTATGAAGAAAGAAGAGGAGGAAACTACGCGCGAGAGGGTTGGTGTCATTTTATAGCCTAGACAATATATCATCGGCCATACACAATATAGTGTGCTTTATCAAACGAGAGTCATTATTTAAGGTTATTCTGACTAGGAAGGAATCCCTAGAAAAGGTCGTTGTAGAACCCCAGTAGATCGTAAAAGGCACGAAGACGATGCAAACTGAGAATGTCAGATTCAAAATCAACTTCAATTCACTGCTTGGGCCTTGGGACACAGCTGTCTAGGAAAGACAAAATCCTCCTTGAGCTGGGGTAGAAATCTTTCTCTTGCCTACTTTCATCCTCAACGTCGACGTCTCTAGGCACTCCTTGCACGTCAAAGCCATGGCCTCCACCGATAATCCGCTCTAGAAGAACATTTACCCCGGCGCCCTTCAACTTTTGGACTACCGAAGAACTCAGCTCGAAGTCGACCAGGTCATCTGCATCGCTATGCACCAGAGCAACGGGCGGTTGACCCCGATAATCATAAAATGTTGCTAGAAAGAGAACACGATAGTCGTTAGAAATAGCCTTAACACCTTCCACGCGTATTCGCTCGGCCAGGCCAGGAGTTCGAGTTAGAAGATCTGGAATCTTCGCAGCTTAATACACCGCAGAGGTCCATCTAAATCTTTTGTCTACGGCTGGGCTTGATGGAAAAGGATACCCATCTATGACTTGCCCATCTTTGCTTTCTGCGTTCATTTCTTTCATCGTGGACGTTAGGTCTTCAAACTGGAACCTAATTGGTCTCCCAGGCGTAAGATATCTAGTGTAGGTCGGATCCAGCATCCCATAGATGCTGAGGACTGCCAGTGGAGGAGTCGCTAAAGCGAGATACCCGCCTGCACTAGAACCAGCATGAATGATCTGCTCTGCAAGATTTTGACGGGTCCATAGATATGCGTCCACCATGTCCGAGAGCATATCAACTGCCTTCGCCTCTGGTAGAAGCCGATAGGATGCAGTTGCGTAACCCTAGCCTCGTCGATGGCACCTACGAATCAGCCAATGTGGCGGATGGGTCTCTTTGCTTCCGATAATCTAGAGTTTGAATACGTTTCAGTAAATCCAATTTGTGATTTATTCAACAAGTTTAGATATGTAACAAATCAAGAAAACTATTATGAGGAACTAACCAAAAAACCCCCATAATAATGAAACAGAACAGTGGCTCCTCCTTTGTTAAAGTTGGCCGGGATAAAGAAGTCGATAGTCAAGGAGAGGCCGCCAGCTGTAAGCTTATACACGTGTGTAGAGGATTTACTAAGATATGAAGCAGCCATTGTGAAACTCGAAGACAGAAACGGTGGTGACTAACGACAATAACTTTAAGCGGTACATTAATATTATATCTACTAGCTGTAAGTTTATTTCTTGTCCCTTAGTGTCGGACTTAAGATACGCCATTGGGAGCCACTTAAAGCTTATTAAATACCGAATTAATACTTCACAGTCAAGGACTGATTACCTTTACCATGTCGTTATAGGTTTTTATAATAATATCGGCTCTACAATCACCAAGTCCAAAATCATTCCCGACTTTACCAAACTCAGTGGGTAGGCTACCCCACCCGTTCCCCGGATCAAAACTTGATAATGAAATGTATTCCGATAATCTAGTGCTGACTTAGACATAGGTTAGTACAAGAGTAAGTCCTTCTCTAGATACTGGTAGTTTTTATCACGGAACAGCCTCCAACAAAACATTTCTCGCAACCTAAGTAATAAGCCACCACTAAAATGCCAAGCGCCGAACAAATCAAGTCTATCTTCGAGCCACTGAGTCGAGGAGAGGTGGGCTCTTTTTTCTCGCACATTGCGGAGGATGTCGATTGGACGGTAAAAGGTATATATGAATGTGCACTGACCTGTACTCCCTATCTCACACTGAAGTTGGACTAAAAACATGTCTCTCACAGGCACTTATTGCAAGATTGCTGGCCACTACAAGTCCGCCTCAGAATTCCAAAGCGGTACCAAGGCCCTGTCAGCGACCTGGGCGACCCCATTGAAATTAGTAGCGCAGAACGTCATTGTGAATGGCAATCAAGCTGTCGTCGAGCTTAAGGCGACAATGCGGATCGTTTCCACGTCGGTGCAGTGCAGCAGCACGGCTACGAGGTCGTCAACTACGAAGAACAGGCTGACGGAGTCATCGTGGTTGTGAGGCCAGTCGGAAGCACCGAATACAAAAAGTACAAAGCTCCCTATCTTGTGGCTTGCGATGGGGGCCGGAGCCCGACCAGACAGAAAGAGGGCATCAGTTGGGAGGGGCCTGGCGTTTTGCGTAACTCATTGAGCGTCTTCTTCAAGGCCGACATGACACCCTGGCTGGGAACCAGAGCTGTCCACGGCGTCATTTACGTATCTAACTCCAAAATCGGGGGCGGATTTCGAATGGACAAAGGAGGAAAACAGGGATTGCTCATGGTCAACAACGTTGGAGACAGGGTTGAATTTTCGCCTGGTTCTGTCACCGTCGAGGAGGCAAGACAGTGGTTTTACGTTTGTGCCGGTGTCGATGAGAAAGACCTAGAAGTCGAGATGAAAACTCGATCATATTGGACTATGGCTGCGTACACGGCTGATCGCTTGGTCAGTAGCGGTGGTCGAGTCTTCCTTGCTGGAGACGCTGGACATGTCATGCCTCCTACTGGAGGTTTAGGCGGAAACACAGGACTGGCAGTATGGAAACCCGTTTGGATTATTGGATTGGTATGATCTAGGAGTCAACATGTTGCTGACCTAGTCTTAGGACGCACACAATCTTGCCTGGAAGTTGGCATCGGTGCTGAAAGGCTTAGCATCACATCCCCTACTGGACTCGTACAACAGTGAAAGACAACCAATTGACGAGTTTACGGTGCGACAGGCTCACGCTCGATTCCAGAACCGTGTCGTGCGACAAAATCCGCCCGTTCCAGAAGTGGATGACATCGCGGTCGAGCTTGGATATCGATACCTTAAGCGCGCGTTCCTCCCTACTGACGGCTACGTACCGCCCAAAGAGCTGTATGATCCCCCAGCATCGCCGAGCGCCACGGCTGGCTCGAGATTCCCCCACGCTTGGCTTGTTGATGACTCTCAGCCAAGCAAGAAGAAAATCTCATCGATAGATCTGGTAAGGCAGAATATACTGCTCATAGCTCCAGATGCAGGATCACCATGGCTGGAGGCAGCCGAGAGTATTCCAATACCCATTGATACTTACGCCATCAATGAGTCGTCAATGCCCTTCAGAGATCCTGAGGGCAAATTGAAACAGAGATGTCAACTTGCAGATGGCGATGCACTGCTGGTCAGACCTGACGGTTTCATTGCATGGAGGGCAGAGAAGGTGCAAGGTGGTCACAGGGAGTCATTAAAGGCTGCTCTTGAGTCTATTTTCAAGAAGAAGATTGCATAATCGAGCAGGACAATGTGAATCAGCTAAACCGAAGCTCATTTTACACATGAATTGTTCCATGTATTCTTTAGATTCAACATGGAATTAGAGCCCAATATTGATCCTCTAGGATTTGTGTCTTTATTTGACATACCAATGCTTGTAAAGAGAAAATTGGAACAAAGGATATTTTGTCAATCGTGAGATCCACAAACTTCACATAGAGGGTCATCGACATAGACTCCGACTAATTGTACCTTCTACCATGTCAATCTATAACGTGATTAGTCATGGACGAGGCTATTCAATCTCTAAATTAGTTCCGAGATTGAGAGCGACTGGTTTGAGCTTTAGCCCTTTCTAGTGACAATTCCTTGGGCAAAAGAAAGTCCTCAGATTCCACAAAACTTCGAGCGGCATAATTTTTGGGAATTAGTTTTATTCCTGCAATTGATTCGAATTCTAGATCTGGGACATTTGCAGCGGTTACTCAGGCTCAGCTGGGGAACCGGCTCTACGGAGTCTACAACACAAGTACAACAATGAGTATCGGGGAACGTCCTAAGGAGGACGGTCCATTTTGGCAATGCGCGGTAAAAGGGTATTGACCTGAACATAGAGTGACTTTAGTTTGTTTGCCAGTTGATCCGATGGCTATCAGGTGGGCTATTTGGGTTGACTACCTCGTACGTCTGCATTCGGAGCTGCCAGTAGTGGAGCCGGACCAGAAGAGCTAGTAGGACTTCTACTTTTTTTTTTCTTCATTAGTCGCTTAAAGCCACTGTCTAAGTCTCGTA
Organism: Pezicula radicicola; assembly: GCA_003008705.1. Lineage (NCBI taxonomy): Eukaryota > Fungi > Ascomycota > Leotiomycetes > Helotiales > Dermateaceae > Pezicula > Pezicula radicicola. The sequence goes on along the minus strand of PDUO01000061.1, from coordinate 17,496 downwards.
TAGGTGTTACGGCAAAGGGGGTCGGACTTACTACATAAGAAACGATAAAGACCGGTGGAGCCGCTGCCGGTGGGCGGAAGTGACATCTCCACCTTTCTCTCCCCTCTCTCATATCGCCTATCCCCGAATTGAGCTAGATAGTCCTTTGTGATCATAGATCTGCCTTCCGAGTATATGTACTTTCATATAGAGCGCTACCGAACTTTTGTTGCGATCAAACATCTGTTTTGACCTTGGAAATCATATTAACTTCTTTTCACCATGTCACTTCGCATTGTCGGCTTCGATGTGCCTGTTGGCCCTACACCTCCCCCTGAGGACAAGGCCGCCGGGTCCTATAGTCCCTTCAACCCTTCGACAAAAGTCCTTCCCAAGGGACATCAGCGGAACGACACGACTAAGCCTTTCGCTGCAGACACCATCTTTGACAAAGACGTCGCGCTTCCCATGCGTGATGGAGTCAAGCTATACTGTGATATTTTTCGCCCATCAACAAGTAAGAGAGTCCCAGCTATCTTGATGTGTAGTCCGTATGGCAAATCTGGAAATGGTAAGTGGAGAGGTGGGGTTTGGGGAGAGACCAATGTAGAGTCTTGTTCCTAACTGCTTTACAATCTTTAGGTCCTCATGGCTTAGACATGATTCCTGGTCGATTTGGCGTGCCGCAAGACCACGTGAGCGGTTACGAGAAATTCGAAGGTTTGGACCCGGCAACATGGACAGCCAAGGGGTTTGCTATCGTGAATGTGGACTTGCGAGGCTCTTGGGATTCTGAGGGTGTTGTTCCGTGAGTCAATCCAGTTAAGCTGTGCTTTGACATATCCCAATGGCCATCGCTTCCATAGCGGTGACAATGGCGGATACAACCGGCTGACTCCGCGTAGATGGCTCGGTGACCAAGATGGGAGGGATGGCTACGATGCTGTGGAATATGTAGCCAAACTTGAATGGTGTAGTAGCAAGGTTGGTCTAGCTGGGAACAGCTGGTTAGCAATGTCGCAGTGGTACATTGCAGCCCATCAGCCACCGCACCTTGCCGCATTTGCTTCTTAGGAGGGAGCCAGTGATTTCTACCGCGACACACTGAGCCGTGGAGGCGTTTCGTATCCATATGATTCTATGTGGAAGCTTTTGGAGGACACCATGATAGGAAGGAATGGAACAGAGTTAGCTATCTAGATGGTTGAGAAGTATCCGCTGTATAATGAGTACTGGGAAGACAAGCGTGCAAAGTTGGACAAAATAAAGACACCAGCGTATATCCTAGCCAGTTATTCCAGTGCTCTTCATACCACCGGCTCGCTTCGTGCCTTCAGAGACCTGGCGACGGAGGAGAAATGGTACGTAATTTGTTATCTACATCTTCCTTTGATTCAAGCAATACAAACACCGAAATTAGTATTGATCTCTCATTTAGGCTTCGAATCCACCCTACACAAGAATGGTACGATCTCTATTCTCCCGAGAGTGTTGAGGAATTGCACAAGTTCTTTGATTATTACCTCAAGGGTATTGAAAATGAATGGACAAAAACTCCCCAAATCAGAGTTTCAATACTAGCGTTTAACAAGGTGAGAAGGAAAGAGAAGCCGGTAACTCTTTAGGCACCTCTTTTGCTTAACAGAACAGTTGTTGATCTCCTAGTGCTAATATTACCACTGCAGGCACCAATAGTCAACGTAAAGTTTCCATCCTATCCGGTACCTCAGACCTCAAATGCTACATTCTTCCTGGGACCCGTTGGCCACCTCAGCCCTAGTCCTGTTAAAGACTATACGAGCGTCTCCTATCGGGCAGACGTTCTGCCAAAGCCAGTAGAATGTGGCGCCGAAGAGGTTGTGTTCAGCCATCAGTTTACCAAGCCTACCTGGCTCGTGGGATATTCCTGGCTAGTTTTACATGTATCCAGTGATCAAGATGACATCGATGTATTTGTTCAAATCCAAAAGCTGGATACGTCAGGAAAGGCTCTACAATGCATGAACATTCCCCTGGAGGCTCTAGTTCCTCCAGCTAAAGATCCTTCCGAAGTAGCCGATGCATGCTTCCTCAAATACCTGGGCCCTACAGGGGTCTTACGGGCCAGCCATGCCGGCACCAAGGTATCTAAGAGCAACACCTGGCCCGAGTACCGTCATGATTCGAGACAGCCCATCCCTCCAGGTACCATGACCCGCCTTGAAATTCCTATCTGGCCGACTGGAATCTCCTTTGACGCTGGTGAGTCACTAGCTGTTAAGATCTCTGGACACTACATGAGCTTTATGAAATTTGAGTTCCTCAATGGTGCGTCGCACAGGAATAAGGGCAATCAAACGATTTATTTTGGTGGACAATACGACAGCTATTTGGTTGTTCCGTTAATGGATCCTATTTCAAGCTAAGTGATTGGTCACTATAACATCTTGGAGGTTCAAATAGCTGTTCGTTATTAAGTCAAAATTAAGAAGTTAACTTTGTTTCTTGTCCAAGTACACATTAGATCTCTTGGTGCAGATGCCATGTCGTCCCTTTGCGTAGACCTTTTGTCATACTCGCGTGCATACCATCAACATACCATCAATGAGATGCGCAGTAACTGAGCTGTTGTGTGATGTTGACCTTTCTTGATGATGCCAGAAGCCTCTTATTAATTTGCTAGGCAATTCCCCATCGTACAGAGTACTTAAATGCATCCCCAGGCGTGCTGGGTTTCAGTGGTCGTTGGAAAGCTTTAACATCCAGTATAAACAGTTCAACTACTAAGCTATATTTATAGCGGCGGTGGGAAGAATAGTCTACCATAGGCTTATACAGGGATCCTGAGAACATTGATCCTCTTTCTCTTTCAATGAGAGAAGCTACAGAAATAGCGGCGGCCCATAAATGACAAAAGTATAGAGATACCCCACAGTATTTTGAGTCAAACAATCACTGCAAAGAGTAGCTGTTTTTATACACTACCTGCCCGTACAAAAATGTAGTACAGACCGTATGTATTGGTGTAAACTACGAAGCCAGCTCTCTAGTTATCTATCACAATGTACCTGGTTCCAATATCTTCCCGACATCGATCACGCCCCTAAGCATCCACTAGCTTCTCCTTTAGCTGTGGAGGTTCTTCGAGTGGTGCATCGACGTGCATGGTGAAATCTTGCTTGGGATCGATGATGAAGAATGAAGCTGGTAAACAACAGTTAGTTTCACGCAGCAACGTGAGAAATAAAAGACCACATGCTTACCAATAACAGCAATGACAGAGAGTGCAAGACCAAACCCGTGGACAGCGCGGAGTGATGTGATGTATGCTTGCTGCAAACCATGCACACCAGCTGCTATCATCTGGGGTGTCACTCCTGGGATCTCAGCAAGGGCCATGTTTTCTTGGTTGGCCAGGACTTGGATAAATGATCCCAGGGAAGTTGGCGGAAGTCCGTGGGGGAGAACGGCGGACGCGACATCCTTGGGGAGGTGCTTTGAGATTTGCGAGTTGAATATAGTGTTGGCGATGCAGAAGCAGATTGCAGCACCGCCTGATCTAGCAGTGATGAGGGCGCGGCGCCGCTACAGATGGCGAGTAGTTCGGGGGGAGCGCTGAACTGAGCCGCCACAACAATGATGGTCAAACACCCATCGAATCCTAAACCAAGGAACACGCCATAGCCCCAGACATTCTTACTGTCTCCAAATCCGACCGACATCATGGTGGCTGCGAAGAAAAGTCAGCAAAGGCGAGACAGCAATTGATCAGGCTTCTTGCCGTAGAATATGACGAAACCAAGGTACGAAATAACCAAAGGCCATCTCAACCTTTTGCTCCAGGAGCAATACAAAGAGGCAAGAACAGTACCGACAACGGCGGCAATGAAAACGATGCTAAAATTCAGTCCAACCATCACTGGATCCGTCTCAAACAGGACCGAGAGTTCCAGAGGCATATACGTGTTGGCCACAAAGAAGGCCATACCGTCGGTAAAGATCAAGAACAGGGCGATCACAAAGTTCCGATCATGCGTGAAGAGGCCGTGGTGGAACAATCCATCTTTCTTGATCAATAGCTCGTAAAGGACCAGGCAGATGACGAGACTAAGGCCAACGATGAACGGAGCAAGAACGTGAGCGTCCCTCCATGAGTATGGATTATCAGACCAGGTAAGGCCGATAACGAGGACCGTCACGGCCACAGGAAGCAGGCAAATGCCTACCCAATCCAGTTTCCTGAGCTTCTGCCTCAAGGTCAAGTCCAGCTGCTCGTGCCGTGGCGGCGGGTTATACAGGAAGAGAATGACAAGACCCGTAAATGCGAATAGGCCCATGTTGAAGTACCAGACGATACGCCAGCCGCTGCTGTTGGTCTTAGTCAGAGCACTACCCATGAGGAGCATGACGATGGCAGCAATGGCGAAGATGCCAGTGATACCTCCTTGAGCAGCTGGGCGAAAGCGTCGAGGCAAGATCTCTGATGCGATGGCGTAGAGAAGTGGCTGCGCGGCCGTAGAGATGCTGGCGAGGACGTTTCCTGCCAGGGCCATGTCGATGTTGGTGGCGCGTGAGACAATGACACTACCAACAAAGGCGACGACACAGGAGGTGAACATAGGCCATTTGCGGCCCCAGTAATCGGCTGCTTGGGCCACAGGAGCACCCAAGGCAAGGTTGACTATGGGAACGGCTTGCGCCATCCACTGCATCTTGGTGTGGCCGCCAATGTCGGCTACCATGCTTCGTGCGAGCTGTACACGGGATATTAGTAAAAGGCAAGTGAAGAAGACCGTCATGATGTCCTTACAAGCCCGGAAGCTATAATAACCATCATTTCAGCAAATCCAACAGCGAGAACAGCCTATATCGTTTTCAGTACATCAGGACATCAACAAGGATGAGTATCCCTACAAGATAGACAACAATAAATTTCACAGTGAGGCCTTGATAGTTGTCCTCCTCAATTGTGGGAACTATTTCGATGTTTTCGATATTTTCTGCGTCTTCATACTGTTTGGTGGTTGTGGGCGTCGCTTTCTCAAGCGTAATTGTCTCGGAAGCCATGCGGTTGAAGGCTCAAAGGGCTTCCTATCTGAAAGAATGCTTTGATACGGAGGATAATGCCCTTTACGGCCAAGTACGGAGTGGTTATGGTATGATGAGGAAGGGATCATTTGCGAAGCCTGCAAGTGGCCTGATATACTGACCAAGTGGTTTCTATAAGAGGTCAACCAGCCGAAGTATGGGCATCCGAAGAGATGGAAACTCCACCTGGAACAATCGGTCGTGTGGGTCCGGGGTAGTACTAACGCGGGTGGTCGTTGTTAGACAAAACTCGGTCCCAGACCCCAAAGACCCGATGGTAGGAGTTTCTCGACCTGGCACCCTTATTATAAATATACACTCTCTATCGGTCCCAGAGCACAGACAGGGGCTTTTACCTAGGGTATATTCTGTGATCGTAGGTGGTAATCCCCTGTAGTTCCTCGTTTAGCATATTGGCTCCAGATCGCCGTTGAGGGCCTACGTGAAGGAATCCTGACACTTTCATCAAAGGAAAATTCCTCCTGGTTGCCCTACTGTATTTACTCCTCCCACCATCCTTCCTCAACGAAGATGTTTACATCAGCCTTGCCTGGGTGGGCCCTCCAGGCACGAGAGAAGCTGACAATCTAAGTTCAAAGCTATCTGCTTGTCGTGATTAGTCGGACTATTAGCCAGGTTAGAGCTCACACTCCATCTAAATGTCAAAACAGCTAAGCGAGGAAAATTCGAATTCTTGGAGTCAATAAATGCAAAACCTTCTGTGACTCTCTTATAATTATCAAGAACAGAACTTCAGGTTCAGCAAAGGGTATTGTAAGCATCACAGACCCCACACAGCTATCTGTTTGTCAAAGGGTGGGCACAAACAGGAAGGACGCATCAGATAAGCCTAACCAGTTCGCGGGGCTGTTAAGTGTTAATATCACAGAGACAGCCTCTGCCTTTTCCCAAATTTCGCCACCAAAATGGGTTGTCTCGCGCTCTCGACCCAATACACTAGATTGTCATAGCTACACCCTTTTCGCGATAATTAGTGCCACGAGACTTAGAAACCGAGATCTGCGGGCGAATCTTGCGTTGGTTGAGTGAGCATATACTAGAGATGATATAAAATGTGGAGAAAACGCTCCCTCCATATTTTGATTTGTTGCCCGCAAGCACTTTGGTGCATTGCTCGGCGGATGGGGGTTGCCGGCTCCACGATAATGGCGCTTCGCGGGGATAATATTCGGGGCACGATTCCGCCTTCAAATATCGGCTCCACGGCCATGGAAGATATACTCAGAATTAACATCGAATACTGGGCACTGCAGCTTATGCGGGTCCTCTTTCCGCAGCGCCTGATTGCTAGACCCTCAAATAGTAGCCTTCATCAACTGCATCGCTTTCTTGCCAACCAAGACAAGCACACTGAGTTCGCAAGTTGACTATGTCTGAAGATATCCTCGGAAATGCTGGCTTCGCTGGTCGAATCATTGGCTCTAAATGTCTGGACTATCACACGTTGCTACGTCGAGCCAGTGCAATCGGAGAACAAAAGCCTAAATTTATTGTCGTTCCAACATCTAGTGAAAATGTTTCGCTTGCCGTGAAGTTTGTAGTTAAGTAGGTTTTCGGATGCAAGTTACCTACAATATGCTAATTTATGCCAGATCTAAGTTGGAAGTGGCAGTCAAGTGTGGAGGTCACCACTATTCAATTGCGAACAGCATTGAAGATGGAGTAGTGATTGACATGGCAGCTTTCACGAATGTCAAAGTTGATAAGGCAAATATGTGTGTTACCGTCGGTGGGGGGTGCCTTTGGGGCGACGTTTACGAAGCTTTGCGGGAGCATGATCTAACTTGCGTTGGCGGAGGTGTGCATGTGGTTGGCGTAGGTGGTCATATCACTGGAGGTTGGGCAAACTATCCTCTTTTCTATCAATTTTCTAACCTGTGAATCTAAAGGTGGTTATGGACCATTATCACAGAAATTCGGTATGGGTTAGTTGGTCCCCTTTCCAGAAACGTTGCGTATAGCTGACCTCTGAGTAGCCTGCGATAACGTCCTATCAGCAACAGTTGTCCTAGCAGATGGCAGCATCGTCACCGCTAGCGAGGCTGAGAACGCGGACCTGTTTTTTGCTATTAGGGGTTTGTCGTCTTTATGATTGCGATATTCTGTCGCTGACTGCTTAACATAGGCGGCTCATCCTCCTTCGGAGTTGTCACACAGTTCGTTCTAAGAAAGTTTCCTCCACAAGTAAGATCGTGAAACCCTGACCTCTCTAATTGCAGGGGCTAAATACGAAAGGGCCCGTTCTTTTTCCGTTCTTTAAGCTTTCCCGGCGAGGCGCTTCCACGTCTCCTTCCTGAGCTTACAGTAAGACTCTCATTTTTCTACCTTTTTCTTGCTACATGAGCCCTCGCGGAAGCTACCGTTATTTACAACATTTCAATTAGGAATTTTTGAAACGAGATTTTGGAGAGAAGCCAATTATGGGCTTCCTAAATTTTGTTCGCGGTCCATCACCACAGCATGAGGTACGTCTTTCTTGCACCCGTCTCCGTCATCATAACTACCCCCTTTCTTACTAAGACCGAAACAGCCGGCTGTAATCTTGAACCTTTTTTGGATTCGGGGGTGTAGACGACTTCACCGACGTTTTTAATTCTTTTTTCACGGTTGCTAAACCATTTTTGGATCATACAGCCGACTGTTCGACACTCGTGGAGTTCAGTTATGTTCTTGATGAGCTGCTCCTACAAGGTTCACCACGAAAATTGAACGGAGCTGTACCGATTACTGGACTCTGGCCAGGAATGGCAAAAGATCTGTGGCAGCGTTACTTGGATTACACAAACTCGAATCCAGACGCCATCGATACCAAGATCTTTCTCGAGTTCCATAATAGCAGAAGAGTGCGACCGGTAGGTAGGTCAAAACGACCGCTTTTAGATATTGATTTTAATTAAGGGCTAAGGAAGCTACTTGTATTCCAATACTGGACCTAAGACACCACATGTGTGTTATTAATGAGGAGTATGTTTGACAACTTTTTTTTTGTGGCTGTATTAATTATCGCTCAAGGCATCAGGATGCAAAAAGAGACGGCCGTTCCTATGCCTGGGTCCATGATATGATAAATGTGACTCGATCGTACCAGAGGAAGTACGGAGGTAGGGACTTAGGAGTAAATGGCAATGCCTGCAGCTTGATGGAGAAGAGTGAAGATGTCTGGGGTGCAAATTATCCTCGACTCCGGAGGATTAAAGTAATGTTTTCTTCGTCACTCTGTCTAAAGCCAAACTGACTCCAATCTAGGCTAAATATGATCCAAATCGTGTCTTCGATCGATACTATCCAATCGAACCTGATTTATTCCAAGGCGTCTTTATAAAGACTTTGCGAGCACCGATACATGAGGAGGTAACACCGGTGAGACGACGGAAAATACGCAAGGGGGCACTGTAAGGTGGTAGGGCACACCTACCTTTTCTGTTATAGACTGAAAACTTTGAACCAACTCTCTGAGCATTCCCACACGCTGTCCACCAATGACAATTCTTGTAGTTTAGCTTATATGGTGAGAGCATTTTTTAACTAATTTGCAATGGGATGTCTGGGGAAATGTTGCCGCGTTCGACCTGTGTCATAGTCAAATCAAGTTCCGATATAATTGATTAGATACATGTACAGGCTTTCCAGTCTCATCTACTGCAATTATCTGGACGTACAACCTAACTAGCTTATTCTCCCGAGGAATTATCACCATGCTTCAAGAGTCTTCGGAATGAATAGCACATCGATACCTGATATCCGCTTCTCGTTATATGTTAGGATATCGAGGGTTGGGGCAGGGGAGATGCAACCTACGAAAGTCCGCAATTGGAATTATATCTAGAAACCCATTATCAAACACTTCAGCTTCAAATACTGTTAAAAGCGAAAAGGTACTCACCAAATATATCCTTTGTGTTCTCCTTCTATCATAAGATTTATCTATTAACGCGTCTATCAGCGAACTCCGTCACAGCTAGGATGTATAATGCTACGATCTTTTCAGAACGCAGGTCTAGGTTCTATTACATTTTAAGTACCTAAGGCCAAGAAAGCTTAGGGTTTTACAGTGGTTTTCAGCACTATAAGGCTCAGCTATATAGGCCCTATAAGCTTCAGCTCTACAGGGCATTAGGTTCGCCACCGGGGACGCTAATATAACTAAGAAGGTTCAGGTATACAAGGGACTAAAGCTTGTATTATAGTATATAAACCTTTGATTATATTAAATATATAAGATATAGTAGAATTATAAAATAAAAGTATATAATAAAATTAATTATAAAACTAATAAAGTAAGTTAATATAATAATAGTATATAGAATTCTAAGTAAAAAAGAAAGACATATATAAAGACTCTAATTACTGTATACTAGATAAGTATAGAAATAAGTAAAATAGAGCAAGTTATTAAACTATTATAAATTCTATTATTAGATCTATATAAAGGATTCTAAACTAAGGAGAAAAGAAGAAGAAGATTAAGAAGAAGAATAAAGTAGTTGTTTAAATATAGAATAGTGCCAAGCAAGGGCACGTGTAGAGAGGTTATATGCGAGGTTCAGGGATCGACGGTGGGTGTTATTTTTTTTCTCTCTTCGAATCACCTTTCTCGATAAACTCGAAGGTACGAGCGCTCCATAACTAACTTAAAAAACATGTTCGACTTGACTTGGCAGCATTACATTACTTTCCCCGCCGACACCTGGACAAACTTCGACGTCCCTGCCGCCTTTGCTGCCAACTGCCCAATACTCTGGCCGCTGGTCACTTCAAAGATGGAGACATCAGAACCAATCTCCTTGACCATCCATGTTCGAAGCTCTACCGCCACGAGCGAGTCGACACCGTACGCATTCATGGGCCTCGCCGCGTCCAGTTCGGCCATATCGACGCTGAGCACCTTTGTCAGCTTCTCCAGCAAGGCGTCAAGGACAATCTGCTCGGCCTCTTTTGGTGACTTGGCTGCCGAGAGAAGCGCACCGGCCGACCCCTTACCAGAGCCTTGCTTCGCAGCACTGTTCGTGCCGTGCAGAACCATGTGATTGAACCTAGGCTCATGCTGCCATGCCGGTTGGTCGGCCCCCTCCGCGGCAGAGTACTTGGGGAGCCAGAGCCTCGGCACGACCTGCGCCTGCTGAGCAGTGATGTCTTTGTTCTCGCTCCGAGGGCGACAGTAGTAATCCAGCGCAGCGATGAGCTCCTCGATCAACATGTGCGACCAGCCAATGGAGAAGAAGTATTCCATCCACAGGGTCGTGGTAACTATGCCAGCGTCGGTCATCATGGGCACGTTGAGCGTGAAGACGTTGTGGCCCTGAGATGACAGGTACCTGGCTAGGGCATCTTGGTACGAGTTGCCAGCAGCATAGTTGGTCTGGCTGGGATTACCAATGACGGACGCCATCGACGAGAACATGACGAAGAAGTCGAGGCTGGAATCTGCATTCTTGGAAGTGAGGGTTTCCCACAGATTCCAACTTCCAGAGACCTTGACATCGAGCGCCGTCTGCCACTCTTTGAGCGTCATATTGCTAAGATTGTTGTCCTAAAAGTTACCGAGGTGTCAGTGATACATATGTCTTCGTATACTTGGCGCATTCAATAGTTGAAGGAAGACTTACATTGAGAACCATGGAGAGCTGGATGCATCCCCGCACTGGTGGCATCTGGGTGAGACAAGAGGAGATCACATTCGTGAGGGCTTTCTTGTCCGTAATATCACAAGCAGCGGTGGCAATCTTCACACCCTCGCGTTGCAAGTCTGCAACAAGTGTTGCAGCAGATTCTTCCACTGCCCCTCGCCTTGAGGTCACAATCAGATTCCTCGCGCCCTGTTTCACCATCCAGCGAATTATTTCTCGTCCTAGACCTCCAAAGCCACCGGAAACCACATACGTTGCCTCTGGGGCGAACTTGGCACCAAGCTTGGTTGGCTGGACCACTGGGACCACATCGTTGTCGTGGGGCTCAATAACCAGCTTTCCGATATGCTTACCGGACTGCATATGACGCAGAGCATTTTGGACCTGGGAAATAGGATATGTCGTGATAGGTGTTGCCCGTTTGAGTCCCTGGACGAGGACGCTGTCGATGGTCCGCTGGAAAAGGTCCTCAAGCCGTCTCATGTCTGTTTGTTGCATGTAGTTCAGCTCAATGGCCTCGAATCTCGCACTTCGGGCGAAGGTCTCCATTGATATGCGAGCCCTTGATTCGATATCGGCCAAACCAATCTCGGCGAAGCGTCCAAACGGTGCAACGCATTCCCAGGTGGCTCGGAGTATATCGCCAGAAAGGCTGTTGATGACTATGTCGACGCCACGACCGTTTGTCATTCGCATAACACCGGCTTTGAAGGTCAAGTCTCGACTCGAGAAGATGTGATCGCGCGGCAGTCCGTATGTCTTCTCGAGAAAGTCACGCTTCTCCAAACTTCCAACCGTGACGAAGATCTCCGCCCCCTCCCGTTGGGCTAGCTGGATAGCGGCTTGACCGACACCACCAGCGGCTGCATGGATCAACACTGTTGATTTCCTGCCGCTGCTTGTACGCTTTCCCAGCTCTCCAATATCGTAGAGACAGGCGTATGCCGTTGTATACACGATCGGTATCACCGCCGCCTCGGCAAAGGTCAGGGTTTCGGGGATGTAGGCTATAGTACCCTCCAAGGCCCTGACGTGGGTGGAGAAGGCACCTTTGAAGGCGAATCCGAAGACGCGATCGCCTGCTTTGAAGCGCGTCACTCCCGGCCCTACTCTTGTGACGATGCCTGCGGCCTCGAGACCCACGGGCGTTTCTTTGATCTTGCCCAGCATCACGGCCAAGTCTTTGAAGTTGACGGCAGTGGCCTTAGTCTGGAACTCGACATCAGTATCTGCAAGTGGAGCTGCGTGCAACGGGTCGTCATTGAAGCACAGCGAGTCCAGAAGACCGATATCTCGAATCTGGAGACACAGAGACCGGCTGGGGTCCGCTCCAAACGCAGCGTCGGCCACTGCGACAGCCGATGTCTGTTTCTTGATGTACTTTGTCACGGTGGTGGCCTCGACAAGTCGCGGAATGTGGACTAAGCCGTCAAGAACCTTGTACGCGGTCTCAATGGGTCCCTCACTCTCTGTCACGGCAGTGTCAATCTCCAAGATCCTGTGCACGATAATATCAACACTTTCTTCAGGCTGGAAGGTAAGGATGACAAAGTCAAGCTTAGGTCTCTCGAGGCGAACGCACGTGGCAAAACCAGTAACCAGGTCAGTATCCGGGGATCCATCCTTGTTCACCCAGAGGAGTCGCTTGCCGGTTACCATGCTTTTCAGTACCGTCAGGACATCCTCAGTGACTGATGTGAGCAAGCCGGCTTCCAGCTCCGGCAGGACAATGCACGTGCTACTGCAAAGATCCTCCTGGCTCGCTGTCGCTGAAAATTGCGCATATTGTGAAAGTGTACCATATGTAGCTACTTGGCCCCTGGTCGGCAAGACAGAGCACAGTTTGTCAGCCACGCGCCGTTGTATGTCCGAAGCGGGGTCGACGACGATATAATAACTGCTGGAAGTTGATGATGCCAAACTCTTGTCTTTGTCTTTTGAGGGCGCACTGGATACCATCACTAACTGAGCTGGATCATGGAACACAGCGTCAAGCCCAGTAAATCCACAGTTGACCAAGCGGTTACCCCAGATTTCGGCTGCATCAGTGCCCTCTGCCACTGCTGCCAAGACGAGCTTGCCCCCGGGTTTGAGGAGACTAAGGACATTGCCCAGCACGCTGTCGATGTTCGCCGTGAGGCAAAGACCGTCGATTGCAACAACCGCGTCATATGTTCCTGCCTCGAAGCCCTGTGTAGCCGGGTCTTTCTCTACGTCAAAGGCTTGAAATCGTACGCGGTCGTCTGAGAAGCTCTCTTGTGCTTTGTTGCAGGATGATGGAGAAGCGCCGGTGAAGTCGTACTGCACATATCGCTGACCCAACGTGGACAATATATCCTTGGTAGCGCCACCAGTGTCAGCGTCTACTTGGAGGATTTTCATCGCCGGGTTTTTGTGCGCTAGGGCGTCTAGGTATTTCTGCAAACCCCCTGTCATTCCAAAAGCCTTCTCTGCCTCCTCGAGGCTCAAAAGCTCGGGGTCTGGCTTCCAGTTGATGTTCCATGCTTTATGTTTCGGGTCGTCCTCTGGCTTCGATGATTCCTCATAGTTGTCAACCTCCGTCACAATCAGCCCCGTCACTGTGACCATAGGCTGCCTGGTGCTCGGGTCAACAGCAGTGCATGTCATTTCATACTCCTTCCGGCCATGAGGTTCAGTATCAGTGCAAACCAGATATCCATCGTCCGAGTGCTGCGAACCGGAAACCCAGAGTTCGTCAAGGAAAGTGATGACGATGGCATTTTTTTGTTTCCGCGCAGGATTGGAAACGAGGGGTGCCAGGCTGACTTGCAGCACGCCGTCCAGCGTTGTGGGGTGGATCAAATGCGGCTGAAGGTACTCGTGAGGCATCAGCTTCTTCAGAATAGGAATGGTTGAGCTGACTTTGGCGAATGCTTTGCCCGACTCGTGATCGACGAAGGGGTCTGACACGGTCTGAAAGGTTGGGCCAAACACAAAGCCAACATCTTTCCACGCCTCGTATATCTTCTTGGCTGTAACTCGGGTTGTGCACTTCTGCCGGGCCTCGTCAATGCTGCCGTTACACCTTGCTTGGAGAAGTTTGTCTTCTAGACCACCGTCCACCACTGTCTCCGCCTCATGGTATTCAACCAGGACCTGCCCTCGGCAATGCTCTCGCCACTTATCGTCGTCCTGTGCTGTACAAACCTGGAACTCGCGCCATGGCGAGGTCTTGGTCTCCAGCGCGGCCTGTTTGACGGGCCGCAGGTACAAATGCGACTCGACACCCATAGCATCATCAACGACCTGTAAGGCTGCATGGAAAGACACCTCTCTGAAGCGAAACCCCTTGATCGGCTTCCCAGGGTTCGAACGCTCGGCGAGTTGTCGGCAACCTTCAATGGCCATGACGAGCATGCCAGCTGCAGGATACAGAACGGCTCCCGAAATCGTGTGATGCTCCACCCAGGGATTCTCCGAAAGGCGAATCCAATTCCGCCATACCGCATCATGGTTCTCATCCCAGTCATTCACAGGGGCACCGAGAAGCTCGTGACGAGGATACGCGCGATTGCGGAAGTTCCTACTGAGTCGACTTTCGTACCAGTACTCCTTGGAGTGGTTGAAAGGGTACCGAGGAAGGCCAATCAGCAGCGATGGTTCCACCCCGTCAACGTGATTGACATTCACCAGGTCGATTTGGATGCCGCGAGTGAACAGCGATCCCGCTGCCTGCAGGGCGCTTTGCAGGTCCGCCTCGCCACGCTTGAGTATGCTGTGATATCGCACGGCACCATTACCCCTGACCTCATCGACGATGTTGCGCAACGGGCCCTGGAGAGCAGCGTGTGGTCCTAGCTCCAGAATGTCTGTGATCAGGTGTGTTTGACTGCTTTCCCCGTTGATCTATCCTTAATGAGCGTAGAGACCCAGCCCTAGGATTGGGTTTAGGACCAATCAGATACCCGGTTAGTATTATAGGGCACCCTATCTCTTATTACTTAACCAACCCAGGGCTGGGTTGATTTAATTTTGGTGGTGGCAGAATAAGGCGGTCACAAGACATGGGGGCTGGGTTGGTTTATGAAAATAAGTAGGAAGGAGGTTATATAAGAAGCTATAAATATCAAGAAATAGTAAACTATATACAGCGATTCTAACCCTGTTCTTAGAATCACAAAATTCGAAGTTAGAGGTATATTATAATTATTTATACTTATTCTTATAGTTTTAGTATTTATTACTCTTAAGCTTAGATAACCTAAGTAAACTTATATATATAGGGGTTTATATTATATAAGAAGAAAAGAAGATATATAAAGGATAGAGTTTATATTAATATTATATTTAGAGTAAATAATTATCTAAGTAATAAAAGTAACTAAGTTATAAACTAGTTAAGTTATAAATAATTAAGTTATAAACTATTAAATTATAAATAATTAAGTTATAAATAATTAAACTATAAATAACTAAATTATAAATAACTAAGTAACTAATAATTAAATTATAAACTAACTATAAACTAGTTTAATTATCTACTAATATTTAAAGTTATAATCTATAAGAAGTACTAATATATTATATTATTTAATAAGATTAAAATTTATTTTAATATAAATAATCTATATAAATTTAAAAAGAAGGAGTAATAAAGGATTATAAACTAGATTAAGTATATTATAAGATTAATTCCTAATTAAGATATTCTAGTCTAGAATCCCTTTTTATTCCTAGTAGATATATTAGAGTTTATTTAAATATTATTATTATTATAGATAAATAAACTATAGTATATATTCTATAGTATTAATAATTAATTACTATACTAGTATATTTATAAAGATATATAGAAAATATAAAGATATTATAAGATAGAATATAACTAAGAGAATTTAAATAAAAAAGAATAATTTAATATAATTAAATATAACCCTAAGTAAGATATAATATAAATCTAATAAGAATTCTTACTTAGATAAATAATAATACTAACTATAACTAGTATTATAATAACTACCCCCTTTAATTATAAGCCGCTCTTAAATAGCTAAATACTACTAGACTATACTTAGTAGTATAATCTATTAACCTATTAAACTATTATAACTATTATAGAGAGATACTATTATAGTTTCTAGATATAGCTAATTAGATTAAGTCTTATTATAAGATATATATAACTAGTAGTAGCCTTACAACCCTAAGGGTAGCTATAAGGCTACTAAGGGCCTTCTTACTAATTAATTAATAACTAATTAATTAATAAAAAGTTCGACGTAGCTAGACGCGGCCCTAAGCGAGACGCGGCGTGGATCTGGCAGGAATTCCTGCTTAGGTAAGCGGTAGCGCCGACCACGACCAGTGTAGTAACAACCCCCCCCCCCCCTCTTTAATTATAAGCCGCTCTTAAATAGTTAAATACTACCGGGCTACGCTCGGCGGTATAATCTATCGACCCATCGAGCTATTACAACCGTCGTAGAGGGATACTATCGTAGTTTCTAGATATAGTTAATTAGATTAAATTATATTATAGGATATATATAACTAGTAGTAGCCTTATAACCCTAAGGGTAGCTATAAGGCTACTAAGGGCCTCTTTCTTAATTAATTAATAAAAAGACTAGAGCTGGATAAAGCTTAGCTCTATAATACTAGAGGAAAGTTTTTAATAATTATAATAGTTTTATTATTAATTTCTTTTTATAGTTTCTTAGATATAACTAATTAGATTAAATAGTATTATAAAATATATATAACTAGTAATAGAGCCCTTAACCTTAATATAACCCTAAGGGGTAGTTATAAAGCTATAAAACTTATAAAGGAGTTAATTTATATTATTATTACTTATAATTCCTAAAGACTATATATAAGGAATAAGAGTATTAATAAAGAAATAAAATAATAATTTAAATAAATAATAAGATAGAATAGTATAAAGAGGAAAGGAAGTAAAGAAGATATTATAAATTATATTTTAAGCTTTATTAACCTCTTACTCTCCTCTTTCCCTTACCTCTATACTCCTCTCTACCCCCCTCTCTTTTCTCTTCTATTATAATAGAATATAATTTATATTTTTATCTAAACTCCTCCCCTTATTACTCCTTATTATTAAGATACTATAATAGAAAGTATTACTAAATACCCTTACTAGATAAGAGAGAGAGTAAAAGACCTAGTAGTAAGTAAAAATTATATAAGGAAATAAACTAGAAGGTCTCTGATAGTCTTTATACTTTAGTCCCTCTTAGAATATCTAGAGTATACCTATAGCCTAAGAATATAAACTAGAGAGACCTTAAAAATCTCTGTATTCTAAAAGTAAAGCTATAAAAGATAAAGTTATAAAAAATAAAACTATAGAAGACTAAGTTATAGAAGATAATAAAGTTATAGAAGATAAAGCTATAGAAGATAAAACTATAGAAAATAAAGCTATATAAGATAAGTCTATATAAAATAAAACTATAGAAGATAAAGCTATAGAAGATAAAACTATATAAGATAAGTCTATATATAATAAAGCTATAGAAGATAAAGCTATAGAAGATAAAGTTATATAAGATAAGTCTATATACTATAAAGCTATAAAAGATAAAGATAATACTATAACTCTTATTAATACTTAACTTAACTAGGATATTACTCTAAGTAGTTTCTCTCTCGAGTTAGGTCTATACCTACTCTTACTTTAAGGCTATACCCAAGAGGTCTATAGTTAGGGTTAGGGTTAGGGTTAGGGTTAGGGTTAGGGTTAGGGTTAGGGTTAGGGTTAGGGTTAGGGTTAGGGTTAGGGTTAGGGTAAGGGTTAGGGTTAGGGTTAGGGTTAGGG